>JAFHBV010000665.1:0-13658 GCA_019022785.1 Pseudomonodictys pantanalensis
TTTTTTTATACCTATATTTATTCTTTGTTTTTTATTGGCTTTTTTTTTTTTTTCTCAATTTTAGACACGTTTTGTGCGCTTGTTGTTTGGTTTTTTTAATCCTCCATTCTACGGTGACCCCCCCCCCCCGGTGGGGGGCTACTGTCGATAAAATCGCAAAAGCCTGCAACAAGTGCAACTTGAGTCCATCGGGAGATTAATGACAGACGAATGCGAGTAGTTGCGGTTGTGAAGATCGACGATGAGATGTGTAGGAAGTGTATCGCAATGTTTAGTGTAAGCGGGGTTGCAGCCTGCAGCTTCCCAAATCCGCGTTTCGGATTTGCCTACCCTCTAGCAATTCCCTTCGATCCTCAACTTTAGCAATAATCATCCCTCTCCAATCTTTACAAGCGTGTTTACGAAAATTTCCAAATCCGGGGTTGGGCTGACAAGGTTATCGAAGGTCAGTATAGGCCATCGCGTGAAAGTAGGCAAATTAGAAGACATCCGCGACAGTCTGTAGATCTTGTCTGATGCATCGCATCGCGAGATCGTGATAGGCGGTGAGTAGGTTGAATCTCTGTACTGTACTGCGCTGTGGATGCAACGCTTACGCTTCTAGATCCTAATGTCGCCGTCACGAGCCGCAAGATTGCCTCAGACCTCAGAAGTTTTCTTTTGCTGCTCTATGAAGATATGGCCAGTGTGTCGCTGTTTTTTTGCCGTTCCTCGTCTTGCACCACTCAGCTCCACTCGCAGAGTGGATTCCTACTCATACTGTCAATTGTTTTATGGGCATCGTCGATTGCTGCTTCAACCATTTGCCCCTGCTCAATCACGAGTGTGAACGCTTCCTGCGGAATTATTGGATGTTATGCGACGCCATAGCTCAACAGTTTCAGCGAATGACAGTGAATTTGGCGCACTACAGAAGGCGGCAGAAGATTCCATGCCCAGCTTTGCTGTATATATTTTCACACAGGCTAGGCAGCCAACTTCTCCTCATTAAATCTTTTCGCGGAAGAAACTTCGAAATGGCTGAAATATTAGGCACAGCAGCAGCTGTAGTCCAGTTCATCGACGTGGCTCTCCGCCTCTCAGTTGGTCTCGATCGTCTTTGTTCAGAAGTACGCAATGTGCCGCGTCGCTTCCGTCACCTGCAGGCGGACCTAAAGCAGGAGATCAAAATTGCTCAGGACATACAAGCTCACTGCCTGCCTCATCTTACAACATCAGTGGCATCTTCAACATCTGATACGTTTCTACTTGAGTATATTGCTCCGTGTAATGAGCTTTGCGGAACAATCGATGAGCTCCTCGTAAACAGAAATGATGGGCTACTAAGACGAGGCTGGAGCGGTATTTGTTCAGTCCGAAAGAAGGAAGATGTTTCCCAGATGTGCGATCGTCTTGAAAGGAAGAAGAATACTCTTTCTATGTGGATGAGTGCAGCTACCCTGTAAGTTGCTGAACATGATTAATGGATTCGGGAGCGAGATTTGCGAGAACACAAGAAGTTAGGTACTGATCAGGCTACCCTAGGAAAATGTCATCCAATGTTCCCACCATCATTAAGCATACTGTGGAGGAAACTTTGATCCAGAAAAAGATGGTCAAGAAAATCTCGAACAGATCCGTCGCAGGTCCCTGGCAGCCACGCTTTCAACTTGAGCAGATGAGGCAGACCCTCACAAACTCCTTCGAGAGTGCGCAGCAGACCAATCAACAGCTGAAAGCTCAATACGCGACGACTCTACCGGATTCGAGTGCGATAGCTATGAGATCAAACCTCGTTGATCTAGCGTCAGCACAGGTATGCTCCAACCAGGAATTGATTTTCGACAGCCTTCGGTATCTTCATTTGGTGGCTGGAGAGGTTGGAGCAAGCGCGCAGACCTGTGTTATCGAGTCTGGACCTGCTGCAGTTGGTACTCGTCAGCCGCTATCTGAGTCAGCCGATACCATTCGAAACTTTGTTAGTAGAAGTGCTACTTCTTGACGCTCCAGCTTACAGATTCAACAGGCCACTGATATACAGAAGCTGGTTACTGAGAACGACTCGCTCGCCAAACAAGTATCGAGCCTCTTTTTTCAACATTACGCCGGCACAATCCCACCAACACGCGTTGAGCATTTGGATCAGTCCTGTGCTGGTGCAACAAAGAGCTGTGATCGCCTCGCGGAGGCACCTTTAGGTTCTAGTAATGCCGCAGGATGTACATGTCGCCCCGTCAAACATGCCCGCCATTGGCAGCCGCTCTCAACTTTACGATTCACGCGCTCCTTTCGAACTGAGCATTTCTCGTTCTGTCGGGAACACAAAAGCTCGGAGCAAAGCTTTGATATCACCATGCGGCTCATTCCGCCGGCTTGGCTTGTTTCCAATGCGATCGAATTCAGTATCAAGGTGGAGAATTGGTGGGCCATGAAGAAATTTCGAATATCCCCAATCGTAATAGGCACAAACAGGCTGGTCGATTCAAGGGCTTCTCCCGCGTTTCAGGCTGTCTGGAATACCAAGGACGAGTTGTATGAGACCGGGCTACATCACATTTACATACCAAGGCTTCAAAAGACTTTGCAAGCCCTGTTCGACCAACAGAAAGCCTCGGTTCTTGATACTGACAGAAATGGACGGACACTATTAAATGTAAGCTTATGCGGCCTCAAGGCCCCAACTCTGCTTCTAACGTACTACTAGGAGGTTCTTTGGATCTACGTGGCACACCTTCCTCCAGACCGTCAAGAACCGAGCGATGAGTATGTCTCTCTTGTCCAATTTTTATTGGACAAAGGTGCGGATCCAACCGTAATAAGTACCTCAGCAGCCTGGGAATCCTTTGATAGGATTGCAGATGCTGGAGGTACGACGTTCGATCAATTCGCAAAGATCCTTTGGAAACAAAACTTCTCGGCTTCTATAAAACAACGCAGCTTGACCATTTTGAAGAGACTAGCAACCGCTGGAAGTGAATTCTCGAAGCCTTTTGATATAGTAGGAAACGTCCATCCCATGCATTTCTGCGATGAATTTGCGACCAAATTAGAAGAGTTCATATACTTCGACGAACAGGTAGATCGTTAGTTGTCCAGCAAACACGAATTTTGCAAGCTATATTGACTGTTATCAGTTTGTCAGCTCGGATCGTTGAGCGAGATCATCATCCACCAAGACGAGAAACAATTCGACCGATATATCGCTAAGGCCAAACCAGCAGATATTAATTACAGCTCGCGATTCAATGGCATTACTCTGTCGCATTTCGCCGTGCTATGGCCAAGCAAGTTGAAGACACTTGTCGAGAAAAGTGCCAATATCAATGCAGAAGACCGCGTCGGCCGGCGGCCAATCCACTTGGCTGTTGCATTGGGTCTTGTTGATGCAGTTAAGCAGTTATTGGAGGCGGATTGCGCCCTCTTCACTTCTCTGGACGGCTTGAGCCTTCTTCAGCAAGCCTTACGTTTGAGAGAACCACAAAGGCAGCGGATGCTCGACCTACTCGTTCCGGCGCTCATTGATCGCCATACACGACTTCTAGACATGACGAGAGAATTATTACCGTCCTCCATCTTCTCAAAGCTGAATCCACCCGAAGGCCAAAAAAGGGAACGATGCGCGCCTTTGATTAGCGAGATGCTTGATTCGCGCGGAATAATTGTTCCCGAAGCCCTGGAACTTGATGGAAAGAGCTTCTACCACTTTACAGACCGGCACGCTTCCATATATCTGACGCCTGATGTAGCGAACGCTTTGTGGAGTGCTGGATTCCGAGACATTAACGAACCCAACGAGTATGGACTCACGCCATATCTGCAGAGCTGGTTCTGCGGAAATTCTGAAATGATAGCATGGTTTGCAGAGAAGGGCATCCCATTGTCTTCGAGACACCGGGATGCTCCACTGACCGGGCTTCATCTTCACGCTAAACGAATTGAATATTCTGGCCCCTTCTTTGACCGTCGTCTCCCCTCGACAGACAAGCAATACGTGGCACGGATTCAAAAAGAACTCGGCATTCCGTATGATGATTGTAATTGCACATGCTCTCCCAACGGCTGCACTCCAGTCAAATTTCTTGCCGAAGACGTGGACGATGGGCTCTACTCTCGAAAAGACATGTTCCGGACGTGGATTGAGAATCTGGAGCCAGAACCGGCCCTTCTGCAGCGATACATCTGTGAGTACACGAGATGTTTGCTATTCAATTTTTTGGGTGGCAGGCACACCTGCTGCGACCTTGATCTAGAAGGTTCGGTCACATCCCGGGATGAAAATCCTCCCATCGCGGACGACAGAGAGAGATGGTTAATGGGCAAATATTATAATCAGTTCCTCGAGCGTTTGGAGATAAAAAGACAGCACTATTCGTACTGCGTGGACGAAATACCCATACCTCAGAATGATGCTCTTCTTTTCACACAAGACAACGCGGGGCTGCAGACGATTCTGGAATCTTGCATGTCTCACTACGAGGAGATGCCCCAACGACAAACGATGGTTCCAGCCGAGCAACCTTTTCATTATCTCAATTGGATCGTGGCTGAAGGTCATCTACCTATAGACGTGAACTTTGGCTGTCCTCATATTGCACGATAGAGAAAGGCTGCGTTAGTAATCCGAATTTGTGCCTCACCAAATTTCACTAGGCTTCATAAGATCTTTCAAAGTGCGAGGCTATTCTTGCATCTCTACCTGACGAATTTGGCAACACAGTCTGAACGGTTTCAAGATTCTCATCATATCTCCATCTCTCTGTACTGCAAGATTTGCGCTATAATCACACGTCTCGCACCCTATTTATGCCTCTCTTTCATCTCCCAAGGTTTCTCTGGTAAGCTGGGGTCCAGCACTAGCTACGCCTCCTGTCGCAGTCTACCAGAAAAGAAAAGAAAACCCCAGAGCAAAGCACAAATCATTAGGGTCCGTCGTTGAGTCGCGGTACGCACTGTTCAACGGGACAGATTGACCAGATGTTCACCAACATAATGTACTTATCGTAATTGGAAAGTGTCTTCCAAAGTTTCATTAGATGGCTAATATACGTAGTGTCTATCGCAGGATGGCTTTGACCAAACAGGAAGAGATTCCCCGTCTATACATGAGCTACACCACCTCTCGAGACACTACAACGAATATGAGGAAGTAGGAAATGGATCGGTTAGTCGCTGTTAGGGATCAACGAGTGATTCTGCCAGCGAAGAGTCGGAAAGTACAGAGAAACATTTCGCAGACAAGGGTGATGCCTCTGAGAAAGGATCCATTTTGGGAGTCGAGTTAGCGACCTGAATACACTTTCGGTTCCTTATCCTACAATTCCTGTCTTGTATCACTGAGCCATACCATCTGAAACCCATATCACCAAGTCCTTTCTTTCAGCTCCAAATCATCACCGAACCGAGACCTTATTCCTACAAACGACACTGGAGTCCATCCACACCCTATCATGTCTAAAAGCTCCAAGCTTCTCGCGTGGGCGTCTTCTGTCAATTCGCGCACAAATTTGTATCGAGTGCCTTGCAGAATGCGCCTGGAAATAGCGTTGAGTACACTCTGATCCCTAAATTCTAGGCCATATCACTACTACTATCGGCACTGATCACTGAGAATGCAGCTATCTAGGCACTTTTCGGTTTACACTCCTCCCCCTGGCTCGACGTTCTAGCGTGGATGGCTTGACCAGGTCAGCACCGACGAATTTTATATGAGAATCGCCCCTGGTGCCACGAAAGAACAGGTATCGCGCTAGAATGCCGAGCCGGGGGAGGGGCGCCTGCCAACTTTCCGGCCTCCCCAGTCAGACAAATGTACTGCAATCTTTAGCGCAGGGGAGGAGCCACGACAAGGCAACAGCGGACTATAATTAGCTTTCTGCGCTGCTGCAGAAGCATGCCACCAATACCCGCACCGCAATCTCTAGCGCGAAGGAGGGACTTTTGTGTCTGCCTATAGTTTGTAAGGGCAAGCATAGCGACACTTCTGTATGGACGGGCAACTAGTGTAGTGCAATTGGTGGCGTTGGGGAGCCCCGCTTTTGATGTGTTGACTGTTCCCAAGCATGTGTACTGCAATCTTTAGCCCGGAGGAGGACTCATACAGTGCGTGTCAGCCTGGTAGAGCCTCACCACGCTTTATGGTCATGTGTATCAGTATATGGGTCTGCCATCTCTAGCGCGAGGGACATTGTGAAGCGGAGCCTAGGTGTACTGCAATTCCTAGCGTCCATGAGAAGAGAGGATACCTTGTCCGTCCTGTGATTTGACCGCTTGCAGAACCCCTCCCTGAACAGTTCTGTAAAGTACACCGGAGATTCTGAAACGAAGGTTCGTTTCAGAATCTCCAGTGTACTGCAATCTCTAGCGTGGAAGAGCCCACGATACATGTCTGCCTACCCTTGCTGGGCATCTAGGTCGATTCAAGTGGGAGACATTCACATAGGCTTCGCGGAAGCAATGTTGTGCATAGTGCAACCTGGTTGGATTCAGAGATGTTTAGAAGGAGACGAGAGGCGGGAAGAAAGCAAGTTCAATCGACGGATTAGTATTATAATAACTAAACTCTCCGTAAACAACCTGGTATAATCCCCACCAACGCCTCGCTTTTCATGAAAACCCAAACCTCAAATCCACTTAATCCTCCGCACAAACAGCCTTGTCTGCACTCCAGCACCCCTCTCCCAAATTTCCGCCTGCACTCTACTTCGCAGCAAACCTCGACTTGGCCCTCAGTGACTCGCCGAAGAAGTACAAACAGTACACACCCGCACTACACCCAACCGTCAACCCCGCCAACAGCGTGATCCCCTTGTCGACACCCAGGTTATGAAACATCGGATACGAAAAGTGAATAGCCCCCGCCGCCAGCGCGCTGCGCATGAAGTCGTTCCCCGCGAACAAGCTCGCCGCATACTGCGGATAGCTGAGCGGCAGGTACAGGAAGATACACTGAATAATGAGGAAGATGCCAATCGTCGTGATAACAATGCCGATACAGCTCACAATCCAGTGAATACTCGGCTTGCTCGTCCAGCCAAAGATAAACAACCCCGCCGGCACAAACCACGTCACAAACAGCGCGGGGATGAGACGGCGTTCCGGGGCCCCAAGACCGTTGGCCCGGATGCTGGGTTCGACGACGTAGTAGATGTAGTACCAGTACCAGGCGATACTAAGAACGACGCCGACGGTGACGGAGAGGAACGTCAGGCCCAGCTCGCCCAGGTTGAAGTGGTACATGACCTCGTAGACGAGCGGGAAGGCTTCGAAGAAGGAGTAGAAGATGCCGTAGATGAGCGCGGTGTAGACGGCCGTGAAGGCGATACTCGGATCGAGCAGGACGAGCTGGAACGGGCGCCAGAGCGCCTCGATGGCGATGTCCCGCGGCGTGAGATTCTTCTGGTCGATTTCGCTCTGCGACTTGAGCCGCTCGTCGCCGGTAAGAGCGCGGAGACGCGCCGCGCGACGAAGGAGGATGTTGGCGGAAGAAGTCTCTGGCAGGAAGACGAAGAGGGATAGGAATACGGGGCCGTTCATCCAGAGCATTTCCCACATGCTCCAGCGCCAGTTCTCAGCCTGCACGCTGAATCCCGAAATAATCGGGCCGAGCGCGGGACCGCACGTGGCGGCAAAGGCCCAGAGGGAGAGCACATAGGGCAGCTTGATCAGGCTGTACATGTCCTGCAGTGTCGCGCCGCCGGTGGCCAAACACGGACTGCCAAAGAAGCCCTGCAAGAAGCGCAGCACGATAAGCCCGGCGAAGTTGTCCACCAGCGCGCTGGGCACGAGGAGAATGACGAAGATGGCGTAGCTGACCATATACGGCGGATTGCGTCCAATAATGGGGATTTCGCTCAAGGGCGAGAATAGCAACGGTCCAATGCCGTAGGCGAGCACGTACATTGAGAGACCGAGCGATGCGGAGCCGATGGAGACGCCGAAGCGCGCCATGACGCCGGGGATGCTGGGCGAGTAGATGGCGCTGCCCATGTAGACGGCCATGGTGTACATCAGAATCTGTAGTAGCACGACGGCTTTTTTGCCAAAGGACCAGTTCTGCGGGTTCTCGGGGTCGTCGGTCGTGTACCAGTCGACGAGGATAGTGCCATCGTCGAGTTTCTCGGGCTCAATGGGGCGAGAGGGGCCTTTTTCGACGGTCGCGAGGGAGAATTGTTGCTCGAGGTCAGCTCGTGATATCGACTTTTGCAGCGCGGTTCGCGTTCCTACTCTGCTGATTTGGGTTCGTGCTGTGTGTGCTGTGCGCGCTGTTTGGATCTTTTCGAGGTCGGTTTCAGATTCGGTGCTGTCTTCCTGCTCTTCCTCTTCCTCTTTCTCGAGAATGGTTTCCGGATCGGGGTAGACTGCTTCTTCGAGGGCAGGGCCTTCTGGTTCTGCGGCTGGGGTCTCAGGCTCGGAGACGGGGATGTGCTTGTGGCCGCCGGATTTGAGAGGGACGTAGGAGGCGGGGAGCTCGAAGTCGTCGCGCTCTTCGGGGTACTTGAGGTATCGCTTAGCGGTCACCCAGCGGATGACTTGCCCAATGGGGGCGTCCCTTATGAGGGCGGACATTGTGTGAGAGGTGTGTGTGTCGAAGTCGATGTGAAGTTGTTTTGAGGTGGATGCTTGGGGGTTCAAGTTATACTTTTGAGGGTTAAAAGGGGATGATTGGATACAAGGCTCGAGATGGTATCAAAGTAGAGATGCAAGCTGATGAGATGAGACTCCAGCAAAGCGAAAGACGGCATACTTATCCCCCAAGCCCTATTACAATACGCTCCCAAGGCGGCTGCAAGCCCAAGCTCCACCACCCCACCACGCACAACTATTCTCCATGGCTTGGTCCGACAGTAAGCAGGGTCCATCACAAAGCACACCTGCAGTTGCCTGGGTTTAATAATGCCATCTCCGACGCAGGACACAAGGCTCTGGAGATTAGCGGGTTTGCAGCTCGGTGGCGGATTGGCTGAACGTTCTCGGGCGTACCAATCTTCGTTGCGACATCCCAGTAGCGTCCAAAATCGGCGAAACTCGATTGCAGCACGCAATTTGGTTGGAAGTGTGCCGAAACTTTGGCGTCGACGTTGCTTGTCCAAAGTCCATGAGTAATCGCCATACCCTAGCCCACTTTTTTTACATCCAACCAATCGCATCGCTCCCTGGATGCGGACCTTACAAAGCTTCTTGGCACGTCAGGGTCCTCCTCTTAGGCTTTTGGGTTTAGCGGTTACTGAATGGAGAACGACAGCGCTGCGCTTGATAAGCATGACGTCAAGCATCGCCAATTCTTGCTAGAATTTGACGGCTGTGCACTTGGTGTTGAGCTTTTCGTCCGAACTATCGGAGTCACTGCTTGATCTACGTCAGATCTGCGGACGTATAGATAGGTGGAGATCCGCATTTGAAATCGACATTTGGTTTTTTGGTTTTCCTTCCACCGTGCTCGGCGGAACTTGTCGTTTCTGAGAGTTTCCTTCGCATGCGACGACGCGGCACGCCAAGCCATGGAGTTTGAAATCCTCGACTGAGTCACGGCGCGTATACGGCCGGCTGCATTATCAAAGGCCAGGTTGGAGAGCGGTTAAGTAAACAGCCAAGAGTTGGTCGATAGCGAGCTAGAGGGGCGCATGTGGACGCGCGACAAGCTTCGTGATTCTGCTACGAAGGCGTCATGGCCACTAGCTTAAGCAGCGACAAAACTCCTCCGTCTACAACCAGGACTCATCCAAGTCATATCTCGCGAGACAGCTTGCTATGTATGAAATGAAAGTCATTTTCAACACCTCTGGCTTCCGACTCCGAAGTGCACCGGTAGCCGCGCAAGCTCCGTCATTCCGCTACGAAGGCTTCGCGGCGACTGGCTGGAAGGCCATGCAAATCCTGTCCGCACTCAGGTCCCATCTCGCGAGCCGTCTTCCATGCCAGAAGCACAACCTACCTCAAAATCCCATCCTCCTCCGGCCCCCAAAGTGCTCCCGTACGTGCGAAAGCTAGTTATGCGGTTGGCACCTGCAGCATGCACATGCTAGCTGCTGACTCACCGTTTCAGGACATTACGTGATATCGCTTGCGAGAATCGACCCAACGAACACAGGTCCCACGGGGTCTGGACTGGATTCAAGCCTTTTCTATTCCAAGGCGGCAGTGGCTGCAAGACGAATAGAGATCAAAATGGCTAGGGCTAGGGTATGCGCAAAGGAAAGTCAGAATCAAAACGCCAAAAAATGCCCTCTTTACCCCAAGTCATCAGGCCCCCCAGCAGCCGTGTCTACACCCAGGACGCACTCCTCGCAAATCGCACATCCAACCCACTCCAACGCCCATCGCCAAAACTACACCGCCAAAGTGCTCACTTCAAATGCAGCGTCCTTAGCACCATGTACCAGATCTTCACCAGCACGTTAATCACCAACGCACTCGCCGCCAACGGCGCGAAATACTGCAGGAACTCGAGCGGATTCGCGGGCCTGACCTCCGTCTCGAGGTAGTCATCATCAGCGGGAAAGCGCCCATTTTGCAGATACTCCTCGAGTAAATCATCCTTCTCGCGCCAGCGCGCGAGCAGCCAGTCGCTGAAGAGCTTCTCGTCGTGGATGGGAATGTCCTTGATGGCGAAGCGGCGCCAGTGGAAGTTTATCGATTTGGGGGAGCGGCCTTGGAAGTAGGTGCTGCGCAGGGTGAAGAGGTCTTGGCCGTATTGGCCGCGGCTGGTTGTGCGTAAGTAAGGCTGCCGGGGTTGAAGTGGAGATGGAAGGGGAGAGGGGAAGGGGGGACTCACGGAACGCCCTCATAGGCCACGGTGCAGTCGTACATATACTCGACCGTCTTCTCCAGCTCCTGCAGACAAAACAGTAAACCGGTACTGCGCGGGAGCATGGCATGTCGCAGGTCGGGGATATTGTTCTTCTCAGCCCACTTTGCGCTGGACACGCGCCCGTTTGAGGAGAGATTCGTGCCTTCGGGGAAGATGAGCAGCCACATTGGGTCAAGGTAATTCTGGCCGGACATGGGCCCGTTGTGGTGTGTGCTGAGTTTGCGGAGTCGGTACTGGAAGCGCACTTTATCCGTGGCCCACTTGCGCGAGAGGAAGATGAAGCCGTAGAACATCATGCCGACGCCGAGGATGGGGATGTACTTGATGGATTCCTTGAGGATGATGTAGAGGTGGCCGTGCATCTTGGATGTGTAGGCTATCCACCAGAGGTAGACCCAGTCGGTGTAGATCTGTGCCTTGTTAGCGTCTGCTCGGGACTGGTGGTTCACCCAGATGTACGTACTTGGTGGTTCGCGATGAGCACCAGGCGCTCAGGGAAGTCCGTCTCTAATCGTCCATCCTCAGTGAGCCGCATCTGCCCCTTGACGCTCTTGTCCCCGCTGACCCGTATCTTGACTGGCGCCCACCAGTACGTCATGGTTGTGCAGACGACGCCGAAATGCTGCTTCGTCATGGCCATCCAGGCGTAGAAGAGATCCTTGGAGTAGAAGTACAGCGGTGCGCCGATGATCTGCGTAACGGTGATGCTAAGTGCCGGCGTCAGCGTCCTGGGAGTGGCTGTCAGTACTGGGTAGACACCTACGCTAGACAGCTGCCCATGAAGTACACGAAAAAGGCCAGCATGCGCAGCCCTTGGGTGATGGCTCCATGCTTGATAGCTCCGCCCGGGTGTACTCGCGGTGGGGGTCTGGCATCGTCGGCTGCTGAAGGCTTCATTTTGCGATCTGGCACGGAAACGGCGGGGAACGCGTTCGCCGGGTGACGCAGCCTGGGTTGAGGCAGAGGCATTTGGGGGGTCGGTGGACCGAGGGGACGAGGGGACGACAGGCGAAATCGCGAGCTGTCAGTCGCGTGGTGAAAAGGAATATGGGAGCTCGGGGAGCTCGGAAGCGCTGGTTGGAGAACTAGGGGCGTGACTGGAGACAGGGCAGGTGGCGGGTTAGGTGGAGGATATGGAGGAGAAGGTCAAATTCGGGAAATCCGTCTCCTCAGGCTGCCCATGGTGTTTGAGAGTCGCAGCGTGGTTACCTGAGTAGGCGCGAGCTGAGCATGTGCACCGCCGCACGGCGATTATCTCTGACTACACCCCCGACCCACTATCGCGGGGCGGACAAATAGCGGGGTGAAACACGCTAGCCCATATTCGGCGCGTTTCGCCAAGCCCGCGGCCACATTTGGTAGCTTCAGAACCACGGTTGCGGGCCGGTTGTTGCTACTCGGAGCGCTTTTTCTGGCTCTTCTTGAACTCAGAAGTGAAGACAAGATCCAGGCTTCTTTCTCTTCCCCTTACTTCCGCAACGAGACCCATGGCCATCGTCCGGTACACGGCCCCGATCTTTGCGCACACGACATAGACACGCGCCATACTCTTTCCCGTCCGATGACCACGCCGACATCCCTCCCACCAGCACTACCACAGCGATGAAACTTCTGCAGCACCGCGTCCTACCCTGGCGGCCAGTCTGCCCACCACGACCCCTGACGCCGCTCTCTCTCCAATCCTCGTGTTCGCGACACCCTCCTCGACCCTCCAGACCCTTCTCGACAACACACCCCAACCGCACCATCAACCCATTATCCATCCTCCCCGCGCGCATAACCCCCTCGTACATCCCGCGCCCACCCGCAACCCTCCTCTCACTCCACTGGCCCTCCCCACCCCGCAACATCCTCATAACGCGCAAAAAGCGCACCCCCTCCATCACCACCTCCCTTTACTCTTTCATAACCCACCTCCACGCGACCTACCCCTCGCTCAACATCATCCTCGAGCCCGACGCCGCATTCGAACTCCACGCCGCCCTCCCCTTCCCCATCTACACCTACGCCGCCGCGCCGAACCACGCGCCCCCGCCAGGCCTCAGCGCCAAAACAGACCTTGTATGCACATTGGGAGGGGATGGCACGATTCTCCGCGCGAGCAGCCTCTTCGCAGACGCGGATGATGTGCCCCCGATACTTAGCTTCGCCATGGGGACGATTGGGTTCCTGGGCGAGTGGAAGTTCAGGGAGTATAAGAGGGCGTTTAGGGAGGTGTATATGAGCGGAGCGAGTGACGCGTATGCGGCGCTCGAGTCCGGGTCCGCCCCCCCTCCATCGTCGTCTGCGGAGTGGGGTACAGATTCTCCTCATCCGACGAGCGACGACGAAGCGCCCAGCTACGCCGACATACGCGGGAAATCAATGGGCACGCAGCGCACGGCGCGCATCCTGCTGAGGAATCGGCTGAGGGTTAGCATACACCCGCCAACCTCATTCCCATCCTCCACAGAAACGTCCCTCACGACGTCGGCACCCCCCCAGCCCACCTACGCCCTCAACGAAGTCATCCTCCACCGCGGCTCCTCCCCGCACCTCAAGGTAATCGACATCCACATCGCCTCGCGCTTCCTCACCGAGGCCGTCGCCGACGGCATCATCATCAGCTCCCCGACTGGCTCCACCGCCTACTCGCTCTCCAGCGGCGGTTCCATCGTGCACCCGCTCGTCCCCTCGCTGTTGCTCACGCCCATCTGCCCGCGCAGTTTGTCGTTTCGGCCGCTGGTGCTGCCGGCGAATACGCCGATTACGCTGCGCTTGGGCGAGAAGAATCGAGGGAGGGAGGCCGAGGTGTCTATTGATGGGAGACGGGTGGAGGAGAGTATGGGCGTGGGCGTGGAGGTGAGGGTTGTGGGGGAGGAGGGCGTGGGCG
>JAFHBV010000666.1:0-13629 GCA_019022785.1 Pseudomonodictys pantanalensis
ACCCACACACCACCACCTTCCCAAAAGGAAAGAGTAGCATGGTACGTACATCTTACACGAGCTGCACCAATCTGCAAGTACGCCTAACCCAGTCCCTTCCCACTCCGCCGCCTACCCCTGCTCGTCCTCCCCAGCCTTGCCAAGAAAGCTTGAGCATTCCGCCCAGCTGCGCCACACAAAGCCTCCGAGCTTGGCGGGGACGTGGGCTAATGGGAGGGGGGGAGGGGGGCACGTGGGGTGGGGGTTGGCTAGGAGAGAGCGTGTGTGGAGTACGGAGGCTTTGCTGATATGCTGGATAGGGTGAGGGCAGGGGAGGGGACTGGGAGGAGGAAGGGGAGGAGGTGGTGCTGAGATTGTGGGAGGGAGACTGGGGTTGGGTGGGTGGACGGGAGATGAGTAGGCTTTGTGATGGGAGTATGTAGTTTGGGTGTTGGGTCTGGTGCGCTGAAGTGAATCACACCCATGGGGTTGTACAGCTGTTCGAGAATGTGAGGAAGGGCTGGCTACAGTGTGTATTCTAGTCCTAGTCTCGTGCGCGTGGGTACGTGCTCTGGCTGCGAGCTGTATTAGTCTGCGAGTGCTGTGCGGAGACGAGATTGCATAAGCTAGGTAGGACGGGAGCTGTACGTGCGTTCTAGAAGGTTGACGCTGATGCGTGTCGCGTGTATTTGCCCCGATAGGAGTAACGCGTCATCAATATTCTAGTGATGGAGTGGTTCGTTCATTCGTGCGAGTTGCGTGGGTTGGTGTGGGACCGGGGAGCGGTTGGAAGTGAAAAGCTGTCCCGGGGGGATGATGCGAGGGGACTGACGGAGTATATTGAGCGAGCAGGTTCTTTTTTGAGCGTAGGTTTAAAGGATTGCTCAATCTAGATACTTTTGAGGTTGGTGAATTCCGACCTACCTGATCAGAGTTGTGCGAGAAGGAATCAACGCTGGGCTTTTTTAGTGTATACTGTAGCGTGTCTGTGGGTTTGATTCTGGTTGGCTTGCAGGTGTGCACAGTGCACTCGGATCGAAACGAGGTACCTTGGGAGGAGTATAGCTCGCTTGTTAGCATTTGCCGTGACCGGCGGGACTGCGCACCTTGTTTTGCAGCATGCGCAAGATATTGGGTATGAGTCGAGCTGGATAGAGTGAAAGAAGGCCTTCAGCATGTGGCAAACTTCAGATTGCCGGGTGAAAGATCTATAGGTTTGGATCCACTGAGATCTGAGGACCCAGTGGGTGCAGGTCATTTCTGGAGGACGGGAAAGTACTCCCTGATCGTTGAACGGTGGCGGTTGTCGGCTTTGTGACTGATGAACTGAGGGCGCACGACGTTTATCGCGCTGTCTTCAAATTTGCTGCATCTATGTGAGTCTCGCGCAGGAGACATGGATACAGGGGGCAATCAGCGAAAAAGCGCGTGGGGGAAGACGAAAATCGATCCGGCAGCTAGTGCGGCTTCAATTGGCCTAGCGCTGCTGAATAATCAGGCCTCAAAACGTCCGCCTCAAAACCGGTGCGTTGTATCACACTCCCACAACATCCTCTCCGAAATCGCGAGAGGTTAGGATAACCGGCCCAATCGCAGATATGATTGGGCGGCATCTCAGCATCAGCCTCAAAAGCTGCTTCCTCACCTTATTGGTGGTGAGCGAGCCATGGGGCGCATATCGCGGGGTAGGAGCAGGCTGCACCTGCTCTCCTGGCCCATCGATCACGACACCACTCTAACGGTTTCTTATTCAACCTAAGCCGGTTACGATCCCCATCTAAGCTTCCATGGATCCGGTGACTGCCTTCCAGGTCGCAGCGGCAGCAGCGCAGTTCCTCGACCTCGCCGTCAAGGTCGCGAAACGCATAGACCAGTTCCGCAAAGATGGGGCGGAGCTCCCTGAGAACCTTTCCAGCCTCCAGACGAAATTGGCCGTGGTAATTACTGCCGTCCGAAAGTTGGAAGAGGCGGCTAAGAAGAAGGGGGAGAGCCAACAGGCAGCAGCCAACACGGACACGATCAAGTTTTTGAAAGGAGTCGAAGCGCACTGTCAGGCTATAGAGATATTACTCGCGCAGTATCTGCCCAAAAAGAGTGACTCAGGATTTGATCGAATCCGAGGAGCCCTGAAGAGTATACGCAAGGATCGCCAAGTCGAGGAACTCGTCAACAAGCTCTCCGACGATGCCACGTTCCTTAACCTGCTTCTGGGCACGAAAGCATCTCAACCGACAGCTGATCACCCATTCCCTCACTTGTTGCAAAGGACTTTCTTCCATGTGCCCCCTCGACATGTTCAGCAATTCGTCGGTCGTAAGGATGCGCTGGACAAAGTTTCTACGACGATGAAAGACACTATTCTATGCCCACATCGAACAACAATCATATGTGGCATGGGTGGTCTGGGAAAGACCCAGCTCGCCCTCGAGTATTGTCGACAATCAAGAGGAAAGGTTTACCCCTGGATATTTTGGATCAACGCTTCCTCCAAAGCTTCCGTGGACACTGCATTTGAGGAGGTGGCTGAGCTGTTGAAAGCCCCCGGCCAATCATTTGCGAGCCGTACATCTAGCGTCCAGTATGTGATGACAGTTTTGAGGGAATGGGAAGCTACATGGTTGCTTGTTTTCGACAACTATGACAATCCGCAAGACTATGATATCCGCGCCTTCATACCACAAAACACCCACGGCTTTGCGTTAATAACGACGCGAAGCGACCAGGTCGGGAGGATTGGAACTCAAATCAATCTGGATACGATGTCCGAAGATGATTCCGTCGAGTTACTCCTCACGAGGGGCAACTTAGCCAAAGACGAAGATTCCTTGAAGCATGCCGCCAATATCGTCTCCCGTCTTGGGCACTTACCTCTTGCAATCGATCAGGCGGCTACCTATATACTACGTATGCGTATGGCAGTATCGCTAGAAGACTTCCTCCCCCACTTTGAGGAGCACAAAGCTCACATTCTTGCTACCATTCCAGATGTCTGGGAGTACGTCCGCGACACGGCTAGTGGACAACAGAAAGCGTCAGTCTTCACCACCTGGAATATGGCGCTCGACCTTCTCCAACCAGAAACATCAGCCGGGGCGATCAAGCTGTCGTTACTTAATCTGCTAGCATACCTAGATGTCAGCGACATCTCCGAGGAGCTCTTTCGGACGTATGTGACGGAATGCAAACATAGTACTAAAAGCCCACTGTGGGTACAAAAATTCATGGATCCCGAATCCCAATGGTCTGGCACAGCCTTTTCCGCTTTGATTCAGGAATTCAGGGACCTGGCTCTGATCATATCCTTCGAGAAGCGAGAAGATGGTTTCATGCATCTTTCCATGCATCCACTTGTCCGGGACTGGATACGTCTTCGTCAGGACCGTGATAGTCAGATATCAAACTTTGTGCTTGCAGGGAAGTTGATCGCATGCGCTCTAGCATCGATTTACGTCTTCGACCCTGAAATAGTAGAGGCTAGGGGTTATCACGTGTTTGATTACAGGAGCAGCGGGTTCTTCCCACCCTCAGCCCTTCAGACAATCTACAACAGTATCCTGGCCTGGACCGACGCCTTTCCCGAGTACTCACGAGACGTTGTGCCCACGAAGATAGCGACTAAAGGAACCATTTCCAATCTTGACACTGAATTTGTGATTCTCAGCGCATTATATTCCGGGCGTCCAGCTCCGCACATCAACGAACAAGCATTGTGCAAGTGGCTCTTCGACCATTACAAAGCGGTTGATTGTGACTATCCCAGGTTCGTCGCAGTGATCCCTTTCTGGATCTGGATCACGCCGGGGGCAAGTCCCGACCAAGCAGAAGTCAGAGCGAGACAGCTTCTTTCGACTTGCGACAGTTGGATGCAGCAATATCATAACATGGTCAGCCTTCAAATCCAGTCCGAACTAATGAGCATACTACTTGGCATGGGCAAAGCAAACACTTGCGAATTCAAAACAATATGTAGAGACAGTCTACGGATTGCAGGGCTATCGCAAGACTATCACATGATGAATCGCATACGACTTAATACGCTGCATCCTCTGACCAAAAACAGACCCGATCAGACTTACTCATTGCGGAAGGAGTCGATCATACCGGGTAGTACAAAGGCAACAACAGGTCTCATTGCAGAGATCGAAGAGGAAACAGCTCGACAAGCGCAGACTACCATAGAAAACGCCATCAGGGAAATGGTTGAAGAGAGTGACCAGAACGGGGGAAAGGAATTTCGACGAAAGTTCTGGACAGACGATGTCTGGAGAACTGTAATTAGCAGCCATATGGACGATACTGTTAGTCTTGCACTCATGGAAGAGTTTACCGCGGAAACTCAAGTACTACGGCCGGGTGGACATACCAATATGCACAGCCAATTATGGATCGCCAAGGCGCTATTGAAGTCGGGGAAACACGAGGAAGCCAGGTTGAGAACCAAGGCAGTCATAGCACATTATCAGAGCTGGCCCGCTTACCTCGTCAATTGGAAAATATTCGTCGATGCACTATGCCTCCTCGGGCTCGTCGTGAAAAGGGAAATGGGAGTTGACGCTGCAACTGCACATTGGAGACTCGCATTCGAATGCTCAATCGACCATTATGGAGACATTAAGGAGGAGGCACACGCCGGTTCTCCTCTGGCATACAAGGCGACCTTCAATTACTGTCGTTGTTTGAAGAGCAAGGAGCAATGGCAAGATGCACTCGACTGTCTCGATACCTACCTCGCAATTTGTATAGGATTTGACGACCAAGCCTGCAGGGTTGAGGCATTAGTGGAGAAAGGAAGGGTATATTCGAGGCTGCCAGGAGATGGTTTCGAGGCCTGTGAAGATGCGTTGCAAGCTGCGTTGGCGTGCTTCAAAACCGAGCCACAGCATTCGCGGCCTGCCGCAGACAATGACAGCAGCCATATCCCTACTCCAACCCTTAGCCATGGCTATAAAACCCAGTCCCTCGGCGGCTACTATGCATACCACATCTTGATTCTCCTCATAGGATTGCCCATTGCTAGGAAGGAATTCTACAAGGCCGACAAAGCTTTTCGGTCGGCTATGGACGTGCTAGAATCCAATGAGGACAGCGACGATCTCAAAATAAGGTCGGCACTACTGGACATGGTCGACACAACGCTTACGCTTCTGTCATCTCTTTCAGCGCTCTTCAAAGAAGCTGTCGAAAACCCCGAAGCATCAACATCTTCTATTCGCCAGAGTACTCACGAAGGTGTTGGTCTTGCCTGCAAGTGGGGATCCAGGATCAAATGTTTCACGGCTCGTAAACAGCATGCAACTACCGATCGCATGGATGCTCTTTGGGACAGAATCATGCAGCATGATGCCATCATGGTGGAGAGTTTTAACAAGCTTCAGAAGATTTGGGCGTCTATGGACGGGGGTGGTGCTGATATTGGTGTCCAAGGGAAAGAGCGGGTGCCTTTGAGGTCGAGAATCAAGAGTAAGGTGTTCTTTGGGTCGCGGAAGATTCGCCCATCCTCCTGAGGTTTCCGTGGATTCTATCGAGTGTCTTTCCTTGGTCAACTGCGCTGGCGAATATGCAGCGATAGTAAAAGAAATTATTATCGACCAAGTACCAGGGTGCTGTCCCACTCGCTGTAACGGTTTCCAGAAGCATTGGGTGAATTTACCTTCGCCGGCGGTGACGAACGACGGCCTAATCGATGATGCCGTGCTGTACGCAACACCGTTGATTCAGACGAACTGCAGTGTACGATCGCATTCTCCCATATCGCGCTTTTATTACAAGGGTAGCAAGATCGAATTACTGGGTCAGAAGGGAAGCGGAGTGGTTCGGCGGTTCGGCGTTTTCGTGCTCGGCATGTCGGTAACGTTACCGTGCTGAATCATCTCGCGCACGCTTTTGCAGATGTCCTCCCACCACCAAATGAGGCTGTAGAGCTATAACACAAAGCTAAAGATGCCAGATTTTTTATAAAAGTAAATATTAAGGCTAGATAATTTATTTATAAGTAATAAATTATATATAATAGTATTATAAAAGTTATATTTTATAAGTATATATTTCTTACTATATAGAGAACTCTATATCTTTAGATACTTTATTAATAACTTAGATTACTATAGAAGTAAGAGAGAGTATTAAAAGAAATAAAATCTTTAAAATCTTATACTAAGTAACTTTATAAAAGGCTTAATTATCTTAGTAAAGTTACTTTTTAACTTACTTTATAATATAGTTCTCTTTGCGTTTAATTATCTTAGCTTTTTATTACTTAAGATATAACTCTTTAATAGCTAATTATAATTATACTCTCTCTTTTTATAAAATAAGTTTATTCTATCTCTTATACTTCTTAGCTTATTACTCTATTATTTTTTATTATTATTAAAGTATCTTATTAGTATTCTTTTAAGTTTAGTAATTATAGATATCTTAAATCTTTATAAGAGACTAAAAGATAGCGCTATTATACTAATCTTATAATACTTTAAGTAGTAGAGACTTACTATATTAATAGCGCTTCTTTTTATTAGTAAGAGCTTTATATAATTACTTATTTTTATATTATAGTATTTACTTTTATATAAAGATTATATAGATTATTTACGATAGCTAGTAAGTATATTAATTATAAAAATTATTAACTACTTAACGTAATAAGCGCTCTATTTTTCTCTAATTTAAAGCTAAGAGTATTAATAATAAGCTCTTACTTAAAAATAGGTACTTATCTTAATATAAGATAAATCTTTATAGAATAACGTTTAAGTTAAATAGTTAAAGCTTAGTTACTTAAAAAGTACTAAGAATTATTATATCTTTAAAGACTACGTACTATATATAATAAAAGAGATAGAAAAAGTCTTTTTTAATAATTAATAAGAGACTTTAGTAGTTATATATAAAGCTACTAAGCTCTAATAAGTATACTATTATAAGAAGTTTAAAAAGGCTAATATTAAGTAGCTATAATATATAAGTAGCGTAAAAAGAATAAATAGTAAGAAGTATATAATTCTTATTATAGTATTTAATAAAATTAATTATAACGTATAAGCTATAGCTATTAAGAATTAAAAAATAATAGAATTATTACGTCTTTATCTTTATCTCTTTATTAAATACTAGCTTTAGTTATATAAAACTTAGCTTATTATTAGTTTATCTACTAAGTAAAGTAGTAAAAAGAGTATAATACTCTATAAAGTTAAAATCTTAAAGCTATAAATCTTATATATTATTAGAAACTATTTAATAAATTAAGACTAATAAGAGAGCTATACTATTAGTATAAATATAAGTAATATAGATTATTTATTTTTTATTACTATCTTAGACTATTTACTTAACCTCTCTACTATTATATTATTATTAGAAGAAGACTCTCTTTATTCTACTAAGAATTCTAATTAAAAAGCTCTTTTTATTTATATTATAAATATTACGCGGCTTTATATTATACTAAGTAATCTTATTATCTAAAAGCTTAAAATATAGCTTATATTTAAAAATAGAGTTAGCTTTATAGCGCTAGTTATTAATACCTATTATTTATTAATTTATAAGCTTAAGTTAATACTATATAATAAAGTAAGTAATTTAGTATCTTTCTAATTTTTTTTTATCTATTTCTTATATAAAATTTTATATTATCTCTTTTATAAAAGATAGGCCTTATAAATAAAGCTTATTAATATACTTAATAAGTTATTATTCTTATATATTATTAAGTAGGTATTATTTATTATATTCTTCTACGCGTAAGCTATAAATACTACGTACTTATTATAAAAGTATTATATAACTAACTCTATACTTTTTTATAAGTATAGTATAATTAGACTTTTTTTTAAGACTTAGTAATTTAATTATAGCTATCGCGGTATTTATATTATATATAGTAGTAGAGATATTATTTTTTAAAGTTAGGTAGTAGAGTTATTAAAAGCGTACGCGAGATAAGACTATACGCGAGATAATTCAGCACAGTATTACGGCCCTAGGAAGCCCTACTATACTAAAGGAGTAATACTCTCTTATAGCTATAAGCTATAGTAGAGTATCTCTACTTACTAAGTAATATAGCCTTAGCGCTCTATATAACCTTATACTCTCTAAAGAGTAAAAGGATTTTAAAAGTAGAAAGATCTCTATAATCTCTAAATAAAAAGAGAGTAAGAAAAGCTTACTTAGGTATATAATAAATTATAATATATCTTTTAAATACCTTATAATTACTCTCTCTAGTTAATAGCTATTATTTAGTTAGAAACTACTTCTTATTATCTTATTAACTATTATAATATACTTTGCCCTAAGAATTAATTAAAGAGCCTTAAGCTAATATACTCTTAGTAACCTAAAGTTTATTAGATATAAAGTTATTAAGTAAGATCTTAATATTATAATTACCTTTAAGTAAGTATATCTAATAATAATAATATAGGAAAGACTAGTAGGATCTAGTACTTAAATCTTTATTATAAAGATTATAATAAACTTAATTACTAGTTACTATAGTAAGACCTATACTTTAAGATTACTACTACTAATATAAAGGATAAAGATAAGAAAGTTAGAGTAGTAAATAGCCTTTAAAGCGACGCTTTTAAATAGATTAAACTATACTTAGTTAAGTACTTAGACGATACTAATAATAAGGCTAATATTACTACGATATTTAAAGACTTTAGTATCTTTAAAACTTATATATAGAAAGTGTTTAAACTAGTAAATAAGAAATTAGCAGCTAAATAAGCTATTTAATAACTCTAATAATACTACTTAGTAGCTAACTATACTACTAAGTTCTAATACTATATAACGTAAATAAAATAGAATAATAACGCGCTTAAAAGAATATATTAATAAGAACTTAAGAATAAAGTTAAAATAGAGTTAATATATAGTAGAGTAGATACTAGTACTCTAAATAGCTTATATTAAGAGGCTATATAACTTAATACTAAACTCTATAAGCTAAAATTAGAAATAAGAGCTAAAAGTTAGTTTAGAGATAGTTATAATAAGTTACTAAAGGTTAAGTTCTTACGTAACTATAAGCTAAAGAAATATAACGCTTATAAACTAAGCTTTATAAAAGGAGTTTAGTTTAGAAATATATTAAAAGATAACTAGAAGAAGTCTCGTAAAAAAGAGTATAAGTATAAGAAAAAAGATAATACCTATTTTAATTATAGTAAAATAGGATATTATGCCTAGAACTGCTAAATAAAGAATAAAGTTATACGTTAACTTAACCTAATAATTACTAATAGAAAAATTACGGATTAGGAAGTAGTAATAGGATAAAACTATAATATTAACCTAAATAAAGATAACTATAATATTAGTAAAGACTAAGATATTCTAGAACTTATACTAGATAAGCCTAATAACAGTACTTTTATACTATAAATAATAGTATAGAGAATATAAGTATAAATCTAAGAGGATAATTAGCTAAGTAGTAAGAATAAATAAGAGTTAATCTAAGAGGTTAACTACTACGCGCTAGTAGAGGGAGAGTAAGAATATATAAGCTTTAATAAAAAAGAGAGTTACGCTAAATACTTTAAAAAATACTTTATATAAAATAATAAAAGAACCCTACTTAAGTATATAAACCTAAGGGATAAAGGCGCTTTAAATAAGTATAGGCTAGAAACTCTAAATAATAAGCTAGTAATAGAACTATTTATTCTATATAAAACTACTAGATAGATTAAATAAAAAGTTTAATAAGATCTATAGCTAGACGCTAACGAATAATAAGAGCTAATATAAGAGATTAACTACTATATAATTTAAAAGAGCGAATAGGAAGAAATAAAAGAAAGAGATAAGAAGTAATACGCTTAAGAGTTTAAGAAGTATATAACTAAGAATAGGAACCTTAAAGGGGTATTAATTATAATAAACCTATTAACTTATAATTAAATAATAATACTACGATACTTAGAACTACTAACTATAGAAGAAGAGTCTAAGAAAAGATAGATTAATATATTAAGAATATCTACTTAAGAGGAGGATTAGATAGTAATACTAACTTAAGAGGAGATCTTACTGTAACACGAATAGTTAATAATAGAGATATATAATCTAGAGAGGGATTAACGATAATAATAAAACTAAGAATAACTATATAATAGATTATAAGAATTTAAGCTTAAAACTAGCCTATATATACTATTTTAAATAGGAGTAAGTATAACTAAGAGAATAAAAGACAATACGTAGATTAGCTAATAAGAATAAATTACGCTAGTTAAGATATTAGAGAAATATACCTTAGTAAAGAGACTATAAGAATAACTAGATAAGTAAGAATAACGATTATATAAATAAGAATATAAAGAATATTAATAAAATAGTAATATAAGTAATAAGCTCTATAAACTAATATTATATTAGTATAATTAAGACTAGGATAAAGTAGAGTTACTTAAGAATTCTAGTAAGAAAGTCTAACTACTATAAAAAAAGCCTAAATACTAATACTAAATATATATTAATAAGAGGAACTAAGCTACTACCTTAAATAATAAGGAATACTATTATAACTATAACTAAAGAAACTCTATATATATTAAACTTATATAAATAGAGTATAAAAGAGATGACTATATTATATACTACTTAAATAAAGTTAGAGTAGGTTAGTTTCTAATATAACGCTCTAGGTATAAGAGATAGTACTACGACTATAATAAAAATAAGTACGCGTATTACTTATAAGATAAACGCGAGCGTTTATATTTTCTAAAATATAAGAATCTTATAGAGATACTATAAATATAGATAATACTTAATAGTAACTATAACTAAAGAAAATAGCAAACGTATCTAAACTTAGAATACTAAAGATACTAGAAATAGAAGTAGGAAAATAAATTTACTAATATAATAAAGTCTTTTTTAGGCTAGTAACTTATCTTAATTATAGACCTAAGAGCCTTATAGTTATAAACTCTAAAAGACTTATTAAACTAAAAGTTATACTTAACGGCTATAAAATAAGAGCGTTACTAAATTATAGAGTATAAGAGAACTATATTTTAGAATAAGTAGTAATAAAAGTAAAGTTATAACTATTAAGGAAATAACGCTTATATATACTTTACGTTATAAATAGATAACCTATGCCTAAGTAATCTAGAGTTACGCATAAGGTACGTAATATAAGTATAGAGATAAGAGTATATAAAAAGATAATTAAATTTAACTATTTTAAATTAGCTACTTATAATATTATTTTAAGATTACTTTAGTTAAGGAAGTATAACTCTAAAATTAACTAAATAGAAAAAACGCTTTCACTTAAGAACTACGTATATATACGCAGGATAAAGTCTATATAGCGACTAGAAACGCTAGTAAATAAGAAGATAATAAGTAATATTACTTTAATAAAGACGCGTAAAGAAGAAAAATAGTAGTTAACCTCTTAGATACTAAATAAGAACTAGGTTAGAAACCTAAAGAGAAGGTTAATAAGAGAAGATATAACTCTTAAAAGCTCTAAAGAGAAAGCTTAAGAAAATAAACTAGTAATACTAAAAAAATATAAAGTATAAAGTTATCTCTTTTAAGAAGTAGTAGGTAAAGATTTACTACTAAAATACTAATCTTAGAATTACTAAATAAATCTTAAAAAAGGGACGTACTTAATAAATAAGCTTATATATAGCTTAATAAAAAAGGAACTCTAAAAAGTATAAGAATATATTAAAAAGAATTTAGAAAGGGGATTTATTAGAGAATCTAAGTTACTTATAGGGTATTTAATTCTCTTTATACTTAAAAAGGATAGGAAATTATAGCTATATATAGATTATCGTAAACTTAATAATATTATAATTAAGAACTAATATCTACTACTTAATATAAGTAAACTATAGAACTGTCTTAGTAAAGTAAAATATTTTATAGTACTTAACCTCTAAAAAGGATATTACTTATATTAAATTAAAGAAGGTAATAAATAAAAGACAGCCTTTAGAACTAAATATAAATATTATAAGTATATAGTTATACCTTTTAGACTTATAAACGTACTAGTAACATTTTAGGTAATAATTAATAATATACTAAGGAACTACTTAGATAAATTTATAGTAGTATACCTTAATAATATCCTTATATACTTAAAAACGCTTAAAGAATACGTAAAGTATAATAAGAAAATACTTACTTATCTTAATAAGGCTAACTTATAGCTTAACTTAAAAAAGTATAAATTCTATAAAAGGGAGGTAAAATACCTAAGATTTAAGATAAAGGTAGAAGGAGTTAAGATAAGCTTAGATAAGATTAAAATAGTTTAAGAATAGCTAAGACTTAAGATAGTTAAGAGAGTTTAAGAGTTTCTTAGATTTTATAACTTTAACTAAAGATTTATTAAGGACTATAGTAAGAAAACTATACTACTTATAAAACTTATATAAAAAGACGTACCCTTTATATAAAAAGAGGAATAAGAAGAAGCTTTTTAAACGTTAAAGTAAGTATATATTAAACTACTAATACTTATAATATTCTAATCTAATAAACCTATATAAATTAAAACTAACGTATTAAATCTAGCTTTAGGAGCTTATATTAGCTAAAAAAGAGAAGAGTAATAATACTCTATTACTTACTATTTATATAAATTTTCAGGACTAGAAGAATAATATAATATATATAATAAGGAACTTATAGTAATTATAGACATACTTAAGTATTAGAGAGTATATATACTAAGCTACTTAGAACTTATTATTTTAATAAATTATAAGAACCTTACCTATTTTATAACTATAAAGAAACTAATAAGATAACACGTTAAATAAATAAAATAGCTAAGATAATATAAGTTTAAAATTCTCTACTAACTAGGACGAGAAAATAGATAAGCTAACGTACTTAGTAAGAAAAGTAATATAGTAGAAGAAAAGACAGAAACTAACACTACTATACTAAAGTAAAATTAAGATAATATACTAAAACCTATAAGATAAATTAATTTACTACTATAAATTATAAATATAGTATTAAAGGAACTATAAGAAATAGTTATAAGATAATACTATAATAACCTATTATATAAATATCTAGGGATCGCCTAAATAATAGAACTAATCTAATAATACTATACCTTTATAAGGATAAAAGATAAAGTTATACACTTTATTAGTAAATATATAGAATACTAGAAAAATAAGTATAGTACTTATACGTAGTATAGAGAAATATAACCTATTAAACTACTAAGCGAGCTATAGACTAATATTATAATAAACTTTATAATAGGACTATCTAAGTTAGCGGACCTTACTACTAAAATAAAGTATAATACTATACTAGTAATTATAGACTAATTTACTAAGTATACTATTATAGTACCTTTTAGAAATAACTATACCGCGAAATAACTAGGATACGTCCTAGTAAACTAGTTAGTACGATAATATAGAATACTATAGTTAATTATTAATAATAGAGATAAACTCTTTATATCTAACTATTAGATAACGCTACTAGTATAGTTAGGCATAAAATAGAAATTATTAACAGCCTATTACCTATAAATAGACAGATAAACAGAAAGAACTAATAGAACTATAAAAACCTATCTAAAGATATATAGTAATAAATAATAGAATAATTAGGTTTTACTAC
>JAFHBV010000667.1:0-13562 GCA_019022785.1 Pseudomonodictys pantanalensis
ATAACTTCTTCGTAATTTTATATACTATAGAGTATAGTAGCTTACTGTATTCTTTACTATATTTAGTACTTACGTTACCTATAATATAGCACGCATAAACACCTTATATATAGTAAGCTTATCTTATATATAAATACTTATAAATAGTATATTACTAATAAAAATTATTAAAGTAGAAGAAGTAGAAAATCTTTAACTATAGTATAGAGATAATTAGTAAATTAGAGTAGTTAAAAGAACTAGAGTAACTAAACTTAAAAATTATATTAGTAAATTTTAAAGCTTTACTAAAAGCTATTATTATTAATTAGTTACTTTTTTAAAGTTTTAGTAGTTTATTTTTTAGTAGTAGCGTATTAGAAGCTAATAGTAGTTTATAATATTTATCTCTAACTTCTAAGTACTCTTAGATTTATTATAATCTTACTACTTAACTAAGTATTTATATTCTTATATTATTACTTAATTTACTTTAATTCTCTTAACTTTATACTTATTATCTTTTTTAATTATATAGCAGAATTTAGTTTAGATTAGTATTTCTAAGTTTACTAATTTTAGAAGAGATATATAGAATACTAAGTATATCTTAGCGTTATTTAGTAGTTTTAATTAGTAGTTTACTAAACCTATTTACTTAATAACGTAAAATAGTCTAATCTTAATATAGTTTAGTCTCTTACTAAGATATTTTATTTATAGATTTCTTATAAGAAGATATACTTTATCTCTTTTTTTTAACTAAGATACTATTTTTTATTTCTAATTAATATATAAAATACTTCTACGTTATACTATTTTTAGATACTATTTTATCTTTTAATAGATTTATTATAGTTTACTTATATTTTATATAGCTGTTTTTATCTTAATACTTAGTATTATTATTTTAAAGAGATTTAGATATCTTCTATAGTTTACGTAAAATAGTATTTATTCTATAGATTCTAATATTTTATTATTATATACTAGTTATACTATAAGTAGTAGTAAAAACCTAATTATTCTATTACTAATTACTATATATTCTTAAATAGATTTTTATAGTTTTATTAGTTCTTTCTATTTATCTATCTATTTATAGATAGTATACTGTTAATAATTTTCTTTTAGTACTTAGTTATACTAATAATATTATCTAGTAGTTTAACGTAAAGAGTTTATCTCTATTATTAATAATTCTTTATAGTATTCTATATTATTATATTAGTCTATTAATTAGTACGTATTCTAGTTATTTTATAGTATAATTACTTCTAAATAGTATTATTTTAGTATACTTAGTAAATTAATTTATAATTACTAATATAGCGTTATAATTTATTTTAGTAGTAAAATCTCTTAACTTTAGTAATTCTATTATAAAATTTATTATAATATTAGTTTATAGTTTATATAATAGTTTAATAGATTATATTTCTCTATATTATATATAGATACTATACTTATTCTTCTAATAGTTTATATATCTACTAATAAAGCGTATAATCTTATCTTTTATTATTATAAAGATATAGTATTATTAGATTAGTTTTATTATTTTTACTATTTTTAGATATCTGTATAACAGATTATTATAGTATTATTATATAATAGCTTTTTATAATTTCTCTAGAACTTTATTTATTATTTATAGTAGATTATTAATTTATTTAGTATAAGCGGTAGGGCCCTAAGAGTAAGTACTTAGTAGAATACTTATAAATTTAATAAGAAGCTATAAAGCTCCGTAAACTAGCTATATAGTTATTAGAGATTATAGAGTACTCTAAAGACTTCTTTAAAGAATTTAAAGCTTTTAAGAGCTTAACTTAAAGCTTTTAAGTTAGGCGTAATTTATTATATTACTCTCTCTCTCTCTTCTTAGTTATTATAGTAGAGTAGATAGAGATAGCTATCTCTTCTTTTATATCTTATCTCTTTTAGTAGTTACTAAATTCTTAAGCTAGTAAAGACCTAAAAAAATACTTACTTTATATTAAAAAATTATAGCTAGAATAACTACTAAAGAGGCTGCTTATTTAATTTCTCTAAGTCTTCTAATTATATTAACTATATTTCTAAAAGACTTACTATTTTTTAAATTTCTTCTTAGTTTACTTTATATATAACTATTATTAATATTTACTCTATATACTTATAGTAGAAGTTAGAGCGTACTTAGTTTACTAATTACTAGCGCCTCTTACTAAAGTATTTAATAAGTCTATATACTCTTACTTTTTCTTTACTTATCTTAAGTAACTATAGTAATAGGTAATTTATTACTTTATACGCTATAAATAGTAGTATATAAGTATAAATAGTATTTTTCTACTCTCTTTATTCTATCTCTATAATACTACGCTTTTATAACTTCTTTACTTATAAGCGGCAGGGCCCTGAGGGCAAGTGCTTAGTAAGATACTTATAAATTTAATAAGGAGCTATAGAGCTCCGCGAACTAGCTATATAGTTGTTAGAAATTACAGGAGTACTCTAAAGACTTTCTTAAAGGATTCGGAGTCTCTAAGGGCTTAGCCTAAGGCTTTTAAGTTAGGCGTAGCTTATTACATTACTTATATAAGAACTTACTTTATACTCTACTTTAACTTTTAGTATTCTATTTAGCTCTTCTCTATTTTATTCTTACTTATTATATTTATTTTATTTATTACGCTACTTAAGCGTTATAGTACTATCTCTTTAATAGTTATACTATGTTTTAATAAGAAGTATAGTAGTATCTTTAATAATATTTTATAAACTAATAATAATATTTCTTCTTAAGATTTTACTCTAAGCTCTTCTAAGGTATTTTTATAGCTTTCTCTATTATTACTACTAAGTTCCCTATTACTAACTTTTCTAGAGAAAAACTTCTAAAATTATTAAGAAGAAGAGTAAGATTACTTTTATCTTTATTTATAGTTCTACTTCTAAGCTTTCTATTAATTATAATACTTATATCTAAGATATTCTTAGCTATATCTATATTAAGTACGCTATTTATATTAATATTAATAGTTTTAATACCTACGCTCTATCTAATAACCTTTATAAATCTACCTATACTAACTTATATAGTAAGAAGAAGTATAAGTATATTCTAATAAAGAGTTACTTTAGTAAAAAAGCTTATAATAAGTTAGAATACTTATTACTAAGTATACTCTAAATTAGAGATATAGATATTCTATATAGTTCTAAGCTTAAGCGTAAGAAGCTTAAGGTACTTTAGTACTAAGTCTTTTATAAGATAGAAAGTATTTACGCTAAGTTTATTAATAAAAAGAAGAAAGCTAAAATAGAGAAGTTAGTAATTATAGTAATAACTTACTCTAAGTTTAAGAAGTAGAAAGATATTAAGAATCTAGCTCTCTTAATTCTTACTATAGTTACTAAGTATCTTAAGCGCGTCTATAAGAATAACTATATTATTACTATAAGTTTCTCTAAATCTCTTCTACTAACTCTATTAACTATTTTATTTAGAAGACTTTTATTTAAAAGCTTAAGAAGCTTAAGTAGAAAATAGTAGAGATTTATAATACTATTAACTATAATAGCTTACTTATTTATTTAGTTCTACTTACTAATAGCTATAAGAAGGCAGATACTAAGAATAAGATTTCTAAGAATAAGATTTCTAAGAATAATATTAGTAAGAGATATATAGAGAGTATTAGTAAAGCTAATTATAATATATTTTAAGAGACTAAGAAGCTATTCTAGCTTATTTAGATTTATTATATATATTAGCTTTAGCTTAATCTCTAGAGACTTCTTTCTCTACTATAGAATAATTCTTCTATAGATTATCTTCTTAAATATATAGCTACTCTTTAATTTATACTTTTACTACGTTTTAATTCCTGCTTTCTTTTCTTCTTCTTAAAAGTAATTTATTATTCTTAGTAATCTTTCTTAATATATCTTTTTTTAGTAGTTACTCTAAAGGCTTCTCTACTACTTCTTTCTTATTCTAATAATACTAAAAATAGTTTACTTATTTTATTTATTTCTTTTCTAGCTTTTAGAGCTTATAGCTATTATATATTTTTACTTATTCTTTCTTCTTTTTTTCTACTTTTATACGTCTATAGTTCTCTTAATACTATTATTTCTAAGTATATCTTTCTAGTAGAATCTCTTTAGAAGTTTATCTTAATTATTTTAATAAAGAGTAGTCTATTATTTCTATTAGTCTAGAGCTTCTACTTTCTTAAGATTTCTAGTAGATTTCTAAGTAGATACTATATATTTAGTCTATTTAACTTTATAGTATAAGCGCTAATCTCTTTTTTATTAATAGAAATATTTACTTAAAATCTTCTTTATTATCTATTTAGATTCTCTATTAACTTTTATTAATTTAGGCTACTAATTATCTTATAGCTAGCTTATAGTATAATCTTTAGAAGCTAAGCGTAGTCTATTTATATAAAAGACTAAGTAAATTTCTTATAGAATATCTAGTTCTATATTATAAATAGAGATTTTATAAAGTACTTAGAATTTTCTATTTCTTTAGTTTAGCTTCTTACTTAGTCTAAAGTTAGAGAGATAGTAATTATACTATAGCTATATATAGTCTCTTTCTTAGAAGTTAGATAATTCTTACTTAAAGTAATTTACTTAGTACTCTTATTTCTATTACGCTACTATTATACTAACTTATACGAATTTAAAAGCTTTCTTAAACTTAGCTATTATATTAGAGATAGCTTCTCTTAAACTAAAAAAAGTTTAGTAATAATTAATAAGAGTCTCTTTTATAGATATCTAAATAGAGTCTACTTTATATTTATATTAGAGAAAGAAAGAGTTTATACTTATAGAAGTAGTAGTTTATTTCTTAATAGTAATTTACACTATAGAGTAGAGTAAGAACTAATTATCTTATTACTAATTATAAAAGACTTAGAGATAAATTTTAACTACTATATTTATCTACTTTATTAAGCTGTTAGTTTATAAATAGATAGCTATTAATAGTTTCTAAGTAATATCTATTAGGTAGTATAGCTCTAACTAAAACTTACTAATAAATTAGATTTCTTAATTAGAGATTATAGCGTCTAGAAGTTAGTAGTAGAAGATTACTTTATCTAAAAATACTATTATAACTATTTCTATCTAGATATTTTCTAGAGAAATTAGTACTACGTTCTTACTAAGCTAATTAGTAACTACTATTAAGTTTATATTTCTATTACTCTCTAGAAGCTCTATAATAAAGTCTATAGAGATCTTTTTCTATATTTAATCTAGAATTAGTAGTAGTTTTAGAAACTTACTTTTTAGTTCTTACTAGAGTTTTATCTATCTATAAATATTACAGCTCTTAATATAGAATCTAATAGTAAAGAATATTTTTAGTTAGAAGTAATTATAAGCTAAGATTTTATAAGTAATCTTCTATCTTAGATAATCTATAGCTATAGTATTATAGATAGTTAAGATTAGACTAGTACGTAAGAGTTTAGAGTCTAGTATTTAATAGTAGTTTTAATAGAAAAGTTTTCTATCTTCTTTTTCTATATATTCTAAAAGAGAGATCTTAAGCTTTAATTTTAGAAAGAACTTACGCTTATTTAATCTTAGAGTCTTTAGAGTTTATTAGTATATAGCGTCTTCTTATTAGATAATATTTTAAAGATTCTCTAAACTATTTAGTATCTTCTACTTAGTAGATAGATTCGCCTTTTATATTTTAGTAGAGAGAACTTATATAACTAAAATAGTAGATACTTTTAAATTAGATTTTTTACTATTCTCTATCTTTATAGTATAAAGTAGCTAAAAGTAGTAAGATTTTACTCTATTATCTTTATTATCTTATAGTATATTCTCTTTCTTATAAGAGAGAGTATTAGCTCTACTATTAACTACTTCTAGATAGTATATAAACGTTAGATTAAACTAGCTTAAGATATCTACTTAGCGTATATATCTCTTTAAGAGTTATTATAACTTTATAAAGTACTTTAAGTTCTTATAATCTATAACTACTATAATATATAGTACTATTTAGAGTTTACTACTTTATTACTTTATATACTTAATTACTACTAATAACTTTTTATTATAGATAGTATAGTTATATTCTATAGACGAGTTCTTAGTAGAGAAGTATACTACTAGTTATAAGACTTTATTCTTTTTATACTAAGATAAGGTATTTTTTATAAACTAACTAAATATATCTATCTTTATAATAACTTCTTACTCTAAGTTAAGGTACGTAAGTACTAACTTTATAATAAATATACGTTTTAGGTTATTAAAGACTTTTTATTAGTTAGATCTTTATATAAATAGTACGTCTTTACCTATTAACTTTGTTAAAGAGGAAGCTAGTTCTAAGAAGTTCTTTATAAATTAATAGTAGAAGTTAGTAAACTCTAAAAAGCTCTTAACTTCTTTTACTAATTTTAGAGATTTCTAAGTTAGTATAGCTAAGACTTTTTTTAAGTCTATACTAATCTCTTTCTCTATCTTAATAATAAATCTAAGATACTTAGTCTTCTTTATACTAAACTTACTTTTTTTAATATCTAACTATAAACTAGCTACTTTTAATTTTTTTACTACTTAGTAAATCTTCTTCTTATAATTCTTTCTAGAGCCTAAGGAGTAAATTAGGATATTATTAAAATAGACTAAATAGAAGTTATCTAAGAATTCTCTTAGAGTCTAATTAATATAGTATTAGAAAGTACTTAGAGTATTTACTATACTAAAAAGAGTTATTAGCTACTTATAAAGACTAAACTAAGTTTTAAAGATAGTTTTCTACTTATTACCTTTTATAATACGAATCTTATAGAAGGCTTAAATAATATCTAACTTTATAAATTACTTAGTTTAGCTAATCTATTTTAACGTCTTTTAAATTAAGAGAAGAGAGTAATAGTCTTTTTAGATAATTATATTAAGAGCCTAGTAGTTTATATAGAAGTATAACCTCTCTCTTAGTTTATATATAAATAATACTAAAGCGGCTATACTTAATCTACTTATCTAAATAAACTTATAGTTTAAGTAGAAGGTTAACTCTTTTTATAGTACTAAGAGCTTTTACTAGAATATACTATAAAGTAGTCTTTAAGAAATCTCTACTTCTTTTCTATTCTTCTATACTAGTTTAATATAGTAGTTAACTAAGAGATCTTATAGTAGAGGTAACTTATCTACTTTAGATTAGAGAAATACTTTATATAAGTTCTTTAGATAGTCTAGTAGCTACTACTTAGAGTTTATCTTAAGTTTTAAAGTTAACGCTTTCTAAATATTTAATAGAAAGATAGTAAAAACTTAGATACTATTCTCTTTCTTCTTTAACTATTAAACTAATAGTTAAAAGGTAGCTGCTATAACTTTATATATATTCTTAGTTAGTTTCTTACTTTCTTAGCTTTTTATACGTATTTTTAACTTATAAATATAGATTAATCTCTTTACTAAAGTAATAGTAATATAGCTCTTCTTAAACTAAAATAATTTAAAAATTATATTATATTCTTAGTCTTCTTTTTATATATATAACTATAGTTTCTCTTAGTATTTATTAATATTATTATTAATATAGACTACTTCTTTTATATATAAGTAGTTACTAGTAATTCTAATAACTTATCTCTTTTATAAGAGAGGAATATGTATAAGACTATTCTTATATATAAACTATAAGAAGTAGAATCTAAAGATTAAGTATTTAGTATCTAATATAATAGACGCTAATAAGATTCTATTTACTATAAAGTATATAGTAATAGAACTTATATTTAGATACTTCTATCTAAACTCTAGAAAGCTTCTTATATTTATTAATAACTTTAATTTTACTTCTACTCTCTAATAGTAACTTTTACTAAGAGAAGTTAGTTTCTCTTCTTATTTAAGAACTTCTCTAGCTTTATTAATAATAAGAGCTCTTTCTCTACTTTAGAGAATCTAATACTTACTAGCTTAATAGCTAAGTTAAGTAAATACTTAGTAGTAAAGTATTTAGTCTTTCTATAGTAGAAATACTTATCTTCTTATTATTAAGATTTTAAAGTCTTCTTTAAAATTTATTTTACTCTCTTATAGTTATCTTTTTATAAGAGTTATATTTATTAGGTCTTTCTAAAGTAGAACTTTATAGACTCTTAATTTATTAACTTCTCTCTAAAAGCTAGTTTAGTAAATATATATATTTAATTATAGTATATATTCTTCTTAATATAGAGAACCTGCTCTATTAAGTCGTCTATACTCTAATAGTCTAAGACTTCTATAATTACTATCTTATTTTAAAAGTCTAGCGCTAATCTCTTTAAGTATAAAGTATATAGTATAATAGTATTATTAGATTTCTTAGTCTTATTTACTAGTTAAGTAAATGCTATATTATAGAACTATAGAGACTACTTTAGTCTTTAAAAAATAAAGAAGAGCTTACTTAGTATCTTATTCTTTTTATTAGCGTCTTTAAAATAGAGGTCTAAGTACTTTATAAGCTCTTATTAGTACTTATATAAATTATTATCTATCTAAGTTCTACTAATTCTAGTTACTATCTCTTTAAAATAGCTAGTTATATATATTTTAGTAGATAATCTCTATCTATAGTTATTATAATTAAGCTTATTATTTATTTAGTACTTAAACCTTTTCTAATTCTTTTTATTTCTATTAAAGAGTTTAGAGTCTAATATCTTAAGCTTTAAAGCTTAAGTATCTAAAGTAGGTTAAAGTTAAAAAGTAAGACTAAAGGCTAAAGTATAATTATTTATTAAGATTAAAGATAATAAAGTATAGGTAAGAGAATCTAAATAGTAGTTTATATTACTTATTATTTATATTAATATATTAATCTATATCTACTAGAAATTTATAATAAAAGAGATAAGTATAGCGCTTAGTAAAGAGGTTTTAGTATAACTAATAGAGTTATATATCTAATTATAAACTAGTTAGATCTTCTCTATAATATCTTCTTTATTTAAGTACTTACTTCTTAAGAACTCTATTAGTTTTACGATAACTTATTTTTTAAAGATACTATTAACTCTTTCTTTAGTAAACTTTCTTACTAAAACTCTTACTAAGATATCTTTTTTAGTAGCTAAGATTCTTCTTTATTTAGCTAAAGACTTTATTATTTTAGAAAGTCTATTTCTTTTTAGCTTTTAAGAGTATGCTTCTTAACTTTTATATCTAAGATTACTAATAACTTCTTTAGTTTATTTTTTATATATTTTTCGCGTTATGTTAGCTCTTATCTTAACGCGTTATAGTCTCTCTAATTTATAAGATAACTACGCTACTACTCTTCTATTCTAAATATAACTTCTTCTATTATTTTATATTACTTTAACGCCTTATTATAGAGACTTATTTAATAAGTAGAAGACTCTCTTCTTTTATTAGAGATTTACCTTCTATCCGCGACCGCAACTATATAGTTACAAAAAGAAGACGTAAAAAGAGATTAAATTTAATTATAAGTAGTAGAGCTCTAAGAGTAAGTACTTAGTAGAATACTTATAAATTTAATAAGAAGCTATAGAGCTCTGTAAACTAGCTATATAGTTATTAAAAATTATAGAGATACTCTAAAGACTTTCTTAAAGAATTTAGAGTCTTTAAGAGCTTAGTTTAAGGCTTTTAAGTTAGGTGTAGTTTATTATATTAGTTATAAGTTAGCCTTAGATTTCTATATATTTTCTAATTTTAAGTAGTCTTTCTATTTTACTAACTATTCTTAATAGAAGTTATTATTCTAGAATTCTTATTATTTTATTTCTTAGTAACTTTAAAGGTCTTCTACTTCGTATTTATTATTTTTCTTAATTTTATAATTAAACTTTATCTATATAGGTATTTCTGCGTCTACGGGCTCTAAAAAGAATATATAGAATACTAGATATATTTTAGTATTATTAGATAGTTTAAGTTTATAGTTTACTAAGCTAGTTTACTTAGTAATATAAAATAATCTAACTTTTACGTAGTTTAATCTCTTATTAAGTTATTTTATCTATAGATTTTTTATAAGAAGATATACTTTATCTCTTTCTTTTAGCTAAAGTACTATTTTTTATTTTTTAATTAATATAGGAAATACTTTTATATTATACTATTTCTAGATACTATTTTATTTTTTTATAGATTTTCTTTAGTTCGCTTATATCCTATATAGCTATTTCTATTCTAATACTTAGTAATATTACTTTAAAGAGATTTAGATATCTTTTATAGTTTACGTAGAATAGTATTTATTCTATAGATTCTAATATTTTATTATTATACGCTAATTATACTATAGATAGTAGTAAAATCTAATTATTCTACTATTAATTACTATATATCTTTAGATAGATTTTTATAGTTCTATTTATTCTTTCTATTTATTTATTTATTTATAAGTAGTAAGCTGTTAATAATTTCCTTTTTATACCTAACTATACTAATAGTATTATCTAATAGTTAGATATAAAGAGTTTATCTCTATCACTAATAATAGTTCGTAGTATCCCGTATTATTAGATTAGTCTATTAATTAATATATATTCTAACTACTTTATAGTATATCTATTCTTAAGTAGTATTATCTTAGTATACTTAGTAAATTAGTCTATAATTACTAATATATTATTATAGTTTATCTTTATAACTAGATTCGTAGAACTTAGTAGTTCTATTATAAAATCTATAGTAATATTAGTCTATAGTTTACTTAGTAGCTTAATAGGTTATATCTCTTTATAGAGTATATAAGTACTATACTTATTTCTTTAATAGTCTATATATTTATAAATAAAGCGCGTAATCTTATCTTTTATTCTTATAAAGATATAGTATTATTAGATTAACTCTATTATTCTTATTATTTCTAAATATCTGTATAATAGATTATTATAGTATTATTATATAATAGTTTCTTATAATTTCTCTAGAACTTTATTATTTATCTTTAATAAGCTATTAATCTATCTAGCTAGTTTTAAAGTTCTATTTTTATTAGTAATAAGAATTTTTACGTTAGTACTTACTTTTTTTTTATAATATTACTTTTTCTACTTAGTATATTTACTTTTCTATTTTCTTATCTTAGTTAGTAGAGAATTCTAAACTTATATTACTCTAAAAGTTTAGTTTATTTAATTTATCTTCTTATTAATCTCTTTATTATAGTAAAGTAAGTAAAATTCTTATAGTTTATTAAGATATCTAGCTCTAAGCTGCTAAGCGTATATACTCTCTAGTATTTAAGAGTATTAACTATAACTATAAGTTTTTTATTATAAATATTATATCTTTCTTTTAGTCTAAAGAACTTATATAAATAGTAAGTAATAGAGTACTACTATTTATCTTACTATTAAGTTATATAAACTTCTAGCGCTAAGTCTAAAGTATTAGTTTTAATCTATATTAGTTTATTAGATTTAAAGATTATTAATATAGGTAGTTTAATATATACTTATTTAAGTTATTTAAAAGCTTATTCTTATTCTAGTTTTTAAGTAAATAGTACGTTCTTTTATATAAGCTTTATAAGTAGTATTATTTTTTTACTATAGTTTTATATAAATCTTCTATTAAAGTTATAAAATTTTAGAAATTTTTATATTTCTTTAATATTTCTTAGTTATAGCTAGTTCTATATAATCTTAATCTTATCTAAACTTATCTTTACTTTATTAATATTTATTTAGAAATCTAGATATTTTATCTCTTACTTATAAAATTTATACTTCTTTAGATTAAGTTATAAGTATACTTTATTAAAGTATATAAGTATCTTCTTATTATACTTTATATATACTTTAAGTATTTCTAAGTAGATTAGAATATTATTAAGATATATTACTATAAAATTATCTAAATATACTCTTAGTATATTATTAATTAGTACTTAGAATATTACTAATATATTTATAAGTCTAAATAGTATAACTATATACTTATAATATTTATATTATATTCTAAAAGCTATCTTCTACTTATCTTCTACTTTAATTTAGTATAAGTAGTAACTTTCTCTTAGATTTAGCGCTATAAAGTACTTTACTCTATATAAATAATTCTATAATTTACTAATATTTAGTAATAGATACTAGTTTTTTACTATTATATTATTTAGCTTATAATAGTTTATATATAGTTATAGCTTTCTATCTTTCTTAAATATAAATAGAATTAGATATCTAGTTAATAATTTTAACTTTTAGATAAATTTTCTTTTTAAATTCTTCTTAATATATATTTATACTTCTTAGAGTTCTTTTTTTATTAAACTATAAATTAATTCTTTAGTTAGATATATCTCTTCTTTAAGTGTAATAAGCTACGTCTAACTTAAAAGCCTTAGGCTAAGTCTTTAGAGATTCTGAATTTTTTAAGAAAGCCTTTAGAGTACTCTATAATCTCTAATAATTATATAGCTAGTTTATAGAGCTTTATAGCTTCTTATTAAATTTATAAGTATTCTACTAAGTACTTACTCTTAGAGCTCTACTACTTATAATTAAATTTAATCTCTTTTTATATTCTCTTCTTATAACTATATAGTTATAGTCGTAGATAAAAGGTAAACCTCTTATAAGAAAAAAGAGTCTTCTACTTATTAGATATATCTCTATAATAAGACGTTAGAGTAATATAAGGTAATAGAAGAAGTTATATTTAAAATAAAAGAGTAATAGCGTAGTTACTCTATAAATTAGAGAGACTATAACGCGTTAGAATAGAAGCTAATATAACGTAAAGAATAGACTAAAGAAGTTATTAATAATTCTAGATATAAGAAGTTAAGAAGTATATAAAAATTATATTCTTAAAGATTAGAAAAGATAAGCTTCTAAGATAATAGAGTTCTTAGCTAAATAAAGAAAGAACTTAGCTACTAAAAAAAATACTTTAATAAAAGTTCTAATAAAAAAGTTTACTAAAGAAAGAGCTAATAGTCTCTCTAAAGAATAAGTTATTATAAGACTAATAAAGTTCTTAAGAAGTAAGTACTTAAATAAAGAAGATATTACTAAGAAGATCTAACTAGTTTATAATTAGATATATAACTCTATTAGTTATACTAAAACCTTCTCTTTAAGTATTATACTTATCTCTTCTACTATAAACTCTTAATAGATATAGATTAATATATTAATATAAATAATAAGTAATATAAACTACTACTTAGATTTTCTTATCTATACTTTATTACCTCTAATCTTAATAAATAACTCTACTTTAGCCTTTAGCTTTACTTTTTAACTCTAACTTACTTTAGATACTTAAGCTCTAAAGCTTAAGATACTAAACTCTAAACTCTTTAATAGAAATAAGAAGAACTAAAAGAGATTTAAATACTAAATAAATAATAAGCTTAATTATAATAACTATAGAGATTACTTACTAAGATATATATAACTAGCTATCTTAAAGAGATAGTAGCTAGAATTAGTAAAATATAAGTAAATAATAATTTATATAAGTACTAATAAGAGTTTATAGAGTACTTAGACCTCTATTTTAGAGATACTAATAAAAAGAATAAGATACTAAGTAAGCTCTTTTCTATTTTTTAG
>JAFHBV010000668.1:0-13556 GCA_019022785.1 Pseudomonodictys pantanalensis
ACCCCACAGCCCTCACAACCGCACACCTCACTCCATCAACCCCCAGCCTCCTCCCATCAACCACAACTTTCCCACTAACCCCCAACATCTCCCCCAACGCGCCCGCCCCAGTCGGCGGCTGCACCTCGCTCCTCACCCTCTCCATAACCTCCCTCACCTTCTCCAAACTCCCCTTCTGCTTCAACCTCTTCAACTCCCTCCCATCAAACTTCTTAACCTCCCTCGCCGGCGGGATAAATATCTTATCCAACTTGCTCAGCACAACCTGATGACTTATACCACCAAGCCGTAGGGAAGCGAGTAAGCTGCGATCTTTGTCCTTGACACCGTGTTCGGCATCAATAAGCACAAAAACTCGCCGTAATTGCTTTCGGGACTGCAAATACTTCATAATCTCGACCCCCCATTCCGACATGGAGCCTTCGCCGTAGCCGGGCATATCCACAATCGTCAACCCCCCCGGCCCAACGATCTTGTCATGTCCGTCCTCCCCTTTTATCAGATTGACGCCGTTGCCGGGCCCCACGCCGTAGAGGTTCATCGTTTTGGTGAAGCCGGGGGTGCGCGATGTGCGCGCTAGGAGGGCCTTGGTGTCGGCGTTTACGAGCGCATTCAATAGACTACTCTTTCCCACATTACTCCTCCCCACAAATGCTACCTCGGGGACGTCGCTCTCGGGGAAGGCGCGGAACCTCGCCACACTCTGCAGGAACTTGGGCTGCGCATCGCGGAGGAAGAATTGCGAGGCGTGGTGTGTTTGGGCGAGGGTTGGCGGGAGGGTTTCCCAGTACCAGTTCCAGTCCCCTGACTTAGGTAAGGATAGAGATTCGTGCGGTTTTGGCTTGTCGGGGGCCCAGATGTCTGTCTTGTTTGGTTTTGATATGGGAATTTTCTTTGCTAGCTCTTTCTTCGCGCCCTTGCCCAGGGGCGAAGGGGATACGGTTGCGAGGCGCTTTTGGAATTCGACGTCGGGCTGGCCGGTGCGGCGGTCGTAGGATGTGTGGCGTCGGATGTGTGGTGTTGAAGGAGTCTTGTCGGGGCGCTTAGGGTCGCTGGAGAGGTGTTTGCGGAGCTTGACTTCGGGGCTGGCGACGGGGAGGGGGGTCATGCGGGTGCTTGCTGCGCGGCATTGCGGGCGGACCGAGAGTTTTTGTGGAAGAGCAGGCCATTTAGAGAGACGGAATAAGCATTTCTGACATATATACCCCGGATTCCGGAGCACAGAAGCCATGATGCCCGTGATATGTCAAAGCTCTCAACCCTACACTCCGCGCAGTCGAGGTAAGAAAAGTGAAGTGGTCAAAGCTCCTTGGAACTTTTTGCCGCAGCACCTCCGCTCCTACCAAACCACTACTACCCCCCTTCAACTTCTCCCCTCTTAGACTATCCTCTACTGCACGAAGCCCAATTTAACCCTCCACACGCAATGGCATCCGCAGCCCCCCAAATCCGCTCTCTCTACCGGCGACTCCTTCGCGAACTCCCCACCCACCCATCCGCAACCCTCCCAACCCCCGCATCGCGGACCACGCCCGCCGCGCATCGCTCGACAGCACACCACAAACTGTCCGCGCCATCGTCGATACAGAAACGTATACGCGATGCTATTACAAACAGTTCGACTACTTCGAACCAGTCGAACACGTCAGAGGCCAGCCGATTACACCAAGCGGAGCAATTCATCCAGTATGTACAAGCGCAGCGCATGTACGCGACGTTGATTGAGCGGTATAATCCGGGCATGGGGATGAGTGAGGAGGAGAGGGTGAGGCTGACGGCGAGGAAGGTCGGGATGGATTTGCCGCCTGAGTTTATGAGATGAGCTTGGGATGGACTGCTGAGGGATGGAGACAAGAGCTTGGTGGAAGCTAGTTACCCGGATACCATTGGAAGGCCTGTTCAGACAGGGAGAATCTACATTGGAAAGATACTTGAGATGGGTGGGGAGAAAGTGAAGGTCATGGAGATCTGATGGGAAGGAATGAAGCGGAAGCGCTGTCTAAGTAGGATTGGAGCGCGTTGCCATTGCGTTTGACCGTGAACGAATGTATATGTGTATGATAGGATGCCAATATCGGTGGGTGCAAAGGGGGCGTGGTCATGGCTTGTGCACATATAGAAGGGCCTCTATATTTGCAGGTATACATTCGAGTTATCCTATCCGCCCCAGTTCTTGACGAGACGCCCTAGACGACCAATGAAGGGTATGAAGCTTTTAACATCTACCGAACGCCCCAGCATAACCACCACAGAACTTGCTCATCAACCTCTTTCGAGCCATCAAGCGTATACTCTTAGACTCCTCGAGGTCAAGCGCTATAGCCGCTTTTGCAACCAAAAACCGAGCCATCTGACCGACAGCAAATCTGGAATCCCACAATCCCCATCTGCATCATTTCTTCGCTCCTCCCTTCTCCCCTCCCCTCTTCACCGCACCCTTCCGATGACACTCAACCGGCGGCACAATGCAATCCCTCAAATCTGCACGCAACCGTCAGTTAATCATCAAACTTGATTCCCTTGCCACCACTCGTATCAATCATACCCCCACGATAGCTCCCCCGCTTCTTCTTATTCTTCTCCTTCGTGAACCCCTTCCCCTTCGTGACAATCAGGTCGGCGTGTGCGCGGTCCGCGTAGTCGTAGCTGACGTATTTGTTGCTTCCGAAGCGCGCGTCGACGGGCTGGTCGGGCTTGATGCGCTGGAAGCGGTTCTCGACGTGGTTCTTGCGCGCTTTGTTGGAGGCTGGGGCCGAGGGGGAGGAGGCAAGCGGGCGCTTGGTGCCTGCGGGGGCGGAGGAGCCGGCGGAGAGGGTGGCGGAGGATTCGGAGGAGTTTTTGCGCGCGTAGGGTTTGGTGGGCTTTGAGGCCTCTTCTTCGCTGGAGGAGTCGGAGGATGACGAGGAGCTAGAGGAGTCGGATGAGCTGCTGCTGGGTGATGCGGCTTTCGTTGTGGGAGCTGGAGCTGCACTGCGCTTGGCGGCATTAGCAGAGCCGTCAGAGTCGCTGTCTAAGTCCGAGTCGCTTGAGGAGTCGGACGAGGAGCTTGACGATGAAGACGCGGAGGACACAGATGGTGACTTCTTGACCTTCTGTGCGCTGGTGGGAGCCTCCTCCTCTGAACCCGAGCTGTCGCTATCTGAACTGCTAGACGACGAGTCGCTCGAGGAGCTGGAGGACTCAGACGCAGACTCCGGGAGTGGCTTGCTTGCCGGCTCGTTGTCGGAGTCGCTTGAAGAATCGCTCGAAGAATCACTAGAAGAATCGTCCGAGGAGGACGAAGTTGAGGACGAGGCCGAGGAAGAAGCCACCCTGGGGGTCATGGACGGTTGTGCGATAGGGGCAACCTCTTCCTCTTCCGACTCAGAACCAGAGGTCGAGCTGGAGTCTGAGCTAGAGCTTGATGAATCTGAGTCTGAGTCCGACTCCGCCGGCACTACATCTTTTTCCTTCTTGGATGTAGCCTCTGGGTCCCTCTCCACCTGCTCCTCCTCGTCTTCGGAATCGCTGCTGTCGCTGGACTCGCTGTCCGCATCCGAGCTACTGTCACTCCCAGAAGAGCTCTCCTTGCTCTCATTGTCCACCTCCATAGGCTCTGGAACGCCTGCCTCCTTGATCGGAGCACTCTTCGGCCCAGCAGTCTTTTCCCACTCTTCGTAGATCGCGGTCAAGTCTGGTAGACCTAGTGTAGAAGCAGCTACGCCTGGTGAATCTTTGGCCTCATCCTGAAGCTTGCGAGCCGTCTCCGTGTACCCGTGCTTGTTGAGGAAGGTCTGGACGAGGTTGAGGAGGGGCGCGGGGGCCTGGCGGCGGTTCGACGATTTGGCTGCCGGCTTCGTGGGCTTGCGAACGCCGGCTCCTGTGAGAGTCTTAGGCGTATTCGATTTCTTGGATGAGTTGGCGCTCCCGCGAGACTCTTTTTGCTTGGCCATGTCGCTCAATGGCTGTGTTGGGGGGTGGTGTCGCTTGCTGGGGTTTGGTGGTTGGCAGCGCAAGAAAAAAAGTTTGGGAAGTTGCACGGGCCCATCAGCCACAGATTGAGGGGGGGGGGGCGGCACTAGCCACTTCATCACGTGTCGGATCCTGACTCGGCCAAACGGAGATATGGCAACCGCAACCAACTTCGCATGCCCGTTCTCGGCTCTCGGAAACCATGTCATCAACTACTGAGTTCGTCAATGAGAGACTCTGAGCGCACTAGCCTCATCTGCAAGCTGGGAACCTTATCGCATGCCTTGTCGTCTGTTGGGGCTTGCCGCAAGGCTGACTGGGTAATTCTACACGATCCCTCAACCGCGCCCGCGCTTCTCTGCCATCTAATAGCTCTATCAGGTCGCTGAATAAGTGCCGGGCGCCATGACGAAGACCGTCTTCTGATATGGGAGCATCGAAAGCCGCACTTTCAATATCTTCCTTACACCTCCCATGGCCCAGCTCTACAGCTGCATTCCTTAGGGTGGGTTCTACCGTGGTCCCACCCCATAGAACGCTACTAATCTAATATTCAAGGTGGAGGGTTGATTTTGCTGGGATCAGGGACCCATGCAGTCGGACTTTTGTCTCCTTACAGGCAGCTTCAGGGTTTGTGCGTCTCCATCGGGCTGTCGAGGTCTGCTGCAAGGCTGAGTTTGGGGGCTAATCAACTCAGGGGTATTTTAACACACCTCACCGCCGTCCTGCCGTCCCACAATGCCGCCTCACCTCCATCCGCGATTCTAAATCATGTTACGATGGCAACTCGAGACAAAAAGATACGTGTACGCCGGGTCTTGTGCCGTTGGCGCAATCCTTTTCCTAGTCTTCGGCCTCCCCGCATTAGCCTATTCGGGCATGTCGGATTATCCACACCATAGAGGTATTGTGTATACATTTGTAGTGTTTGCCGGCATAAGCCTATTCTTGTTGGTCTGCTGTTTGGGAGATCATTTTGAACACCAATATCAGAGGTCTGGCAGAGCACTCTTTCGGCAACAAAAGTTTGTGGTTTCCTGGCGCTTCCAGCGCTTTTGCTAAGTGAAGCGTATAGGAATAGGCCAGCACGACGCAAAAAATGGCGTAATCCCCAAGACCCATCTACCAAATTAGCTTGGGAGCATGACAATACGGATGCTTTGGTGCCTGCCGATGGCCAGATAGGCTTGGCCCTTTTCGCACCAGATACAGAAAGCTACGCCTCAAGCGAAGAATCGAGCCGACAACCTCAGGAGCAACCCCCACTTGAGCTTTATCAATACAATCCCCTCATCGATACAGAGATCCGGCTCCTTCAGCTCGAGGAATCTGAAGACATATCACAGCCCGTCCGCGCAAGGATGCTTCAACTACCCCTTCTCTCCGCTCGAGACAGAGGCTACACAGCGTTGTCATATACGTGGGGAAACGAAGACAATGCTAGCAATATTATGATCTCGGATGCTTGCATGTGGATACGACCCAACTTGGAGAAAATACTACGGCAGTTGCGATCCACGGGTTCGGACATAGCGTGAGTAAGTTGTCAATCTCTATCGCAATCTTCAGGAACGGCCGACTTTGTCGCAACACCTTACTAATCCGAACATAAGGTTGATGCTATATGCATAAATCAGGAAAATCTACAAGAGCGCAGCGCTCAAGTCCTGAGAATGCGCGGAATCTACGCAGGCGCTAAGAAGACGGTCGTGGCAATCGATGTACCCGACGAGCACACAAGTGTCCTTGGACGCTCCTCAACTGGATAGAGCCATCACTTCCTCCCCATCTCGAAGATCGCGAGCATCTAAGGGACCCCAAAATCCGGAGAGCCTTGAATCGCTACTTGGGTGAGGCACATTGGAGGCGAATGTGGATTTTGCAGGAATATGCCGTTGCGCATAAGGTCAGCCTTCTTCTTGGAGAAAAGCTTGCGCCGGCAGAACACCTTGAAATCCTTTTCAATACTCTAAAAGAATACTTTCAGGTTCCACATCAGCCCTGGGGACAAGTGCAAAGAGTTTTCAACGTAAGGCACAACAAAAATCAAATGTCTCTGTTGGAAATGCTGAGGCACACGGAACTTGCTCTGTGCGAGCGCTGGCACGATCGTGTTTTTGGTATTTTGGGCCTTGTCTCGGACGGAATTGACTTTATTCTGGAGCCAAGCTACCAGAAGGATTTGACGGGCCTTGCAATCTCTATGACGCGATCCTATATTGAAAGGCGATCTCTCGATATTGTCATTGTAGCCCCACATATGCATGGCAGCAGCTCCACACTTGAACAGCATTTGCCCTCTTGGTGTCCTGGACACTTCTGGTTCGACCAGAATCCTCTCAGCGACCGCAGATTTGAGCTAGCGCTCCATTGCCTGAAAGCTACACCGAGCAACGCTTCCGAGCTCGATGAAAACATTTGGCACGCTACTGGATCAAGCCCCAATACATGCACTTTTCGGGACGGCACATTGATTTCTTCCGCACGATGCATAGGGAAAATCAAGAGCTTGGGCAGCGCCTGGAACGACTCAATTTCCTCAGCTTTCCCTTGTCATGACGAAGAATGGGCAAAATCAACTTTTCAACGCTCTACACCTCAATGCGTCAGACAATTCATGCTACACGCTATGCTTGCCGATGCGCATTGCTACACCAGCTTCGCCTACAGGAAGTTATCAAAAAGAATTGCAAGCTATTTCCTGGTAGAGATCTTCCTGCCCAGCCACGGCAGTTACGACGGCGAGGAATCAAAGTCACTACAGCGATGGATATGCGCCAACCGCAAGTTCTGCGTCAACGGAAGACATCTCGAAGAATACGCACAGCGACTGGGAAGATATCCGCTCTCCCTCGCAGCAATTGAACCGTGGATCCTAGAATCTGAGCGGACTTTTCCTGAGCCGCAGCCTGCACCCTCAACTTACGGTCACGATCTTACCTGGATGGCTACACAGAACATGCGCATGATGTGTCTCGACGACGAGCGTTATGGCATCGGATGGGCGTCCAGAGCCGCCCAACTACAAGATAAAGTCTTCTTAATACCAGGATGTAGCGTCCCGCTCATACTCCGCCGCTGCGAGGGAAGTGGACAATATCGTCTCGTCGGGGATGCGATCGTCATCGGAGCAATGCAGAACGAGGTATGGGGTAAGACGGACCCGTCAGAGTTGGTTCAAGTCGAGATTGTTTGAGTTTGGATGGCCGAAGAAGGGATTCATATAGCGGGACGCGACGATCTACTAGGCTTCAAATGCAATGAAGCATTGTGAATGTAAGGATATTTTACGAATGAAAGCTTATCACTAACATCTGTCCTTACGTAACCGGACACACCCCTTATGCCCTCTCTCCCTCTCCCTCTTCCATCAAAGCCTTCCAATCAGTCTCTTTCGGCCTCCAGCCCAGCTCGAGCAGCTTGTCAGATCTCATTCTTTCGCCACAACCCCACATGATGGGGCCAAACGGATGGATTTCTCTTGCGACATCAACCGACACGCTTTCTACTTCCCCAAGACCTAAGCGCTCACTGACAGCCTTAGCCCTTTCCATCATACTCAGGTCTCCGGTACGCACAAAGTAGTAGCCGTCTTGATTCACTCCTACTTGTCCGCGTCCCTCGCTCCCGCTCTTCAGGGCCTGTTCCATCAGGAACACGACCGCATCTCCCAAATCGCCAATGGAAGTCCACGACCATGTTGCGGTACCCTCGCCGATGACAAAGGCCTGTCCACGGCTCTTAACCGTTGCATAATAAAACGCCGCATTGCTCTCCTTCTTCAGATGACCCTTGCCCCGGCCCCACAGTTGACCAGGCGAGACCAGCATTGTGCCCACCCCTTTAGCAGTACTGTGAGCGACGATGGCTTGATCAGCACCAGCGTGCATCCGATCCTTAGGAACGTTCAGTATTGTATGCGCGTCCGTGATATCGCTCCAGGGACGGCTGCCCGCCTTAAGATTGCCAGTGATGGGACTCGAGAGGTCGATAAGACTACGCGGGCCGGTTAGGCTGATGAGCCGTGGCATGGGCGATCCAGTGGTGTTACGAGATGCCAAACCATCTATCATCGCGCAAACGGCGGGGACATTGTCGCCTCCAGCGTGGATGACGAAGTCGGCCTCCGCTGCTGTAAATTCGAGGAGAGAAAGCGAGGAAAGTTCGCCGATGATGGGGATGAGATTTGAATAGACCGATTGGAGTTCTTTAGCATTCTTTTCCTCACGGATCAAAGCTTTGATGCGAACACCAGGATGTGCCTTTGAGAGACAAGAGAGGATAGTGCCGCCGACGAATCCGGTTACACCGGTGAGAAAAACACAAGCTGATGTGGGCATTGTTTGAGGATCAGGCTCCAAACTCATCATCACGAATGAATATTCAAGATGGATACAGTGAACAGTTGACCACCGTACAGTCAAAGCGGGGAAGTATCAAAGGGTTTATTCTATAGCTGTGGTGCTATTTACCGCGGCTGGTAGCACACGCTAAAGCAAATGACTCAGAAAAGGTGATGATGATTCGTTCTCTGTCGCTATCCACCAATCTTACGAAAATCCTGCAGGATTCTACGTAGATCCTGAAGGCTATGATCACGTGATTATGATGACTAGGTTTTGATCATTCCAGCCACCTGTGGCGGGGCATCCCTAGCCACAGCTGCACGTGATTGGGCCGTTCCTCGATGAGCTTCGTAGGCGACTGGGGTCCATGCTCTAGCGGATCGTCTCGCAACGACACCAAGACACCCCTCGACGTCGCGGCACTCTGCACGCCTCACACCTCCCAATATTACTAAATACGACATTCGCGCACTCAGCATTGCCGCCCTTCCTGCCGTTTGTTGCCACTCCCGTCTTCCGCGATCGCGACTGCCACATCACGCACCCATTGATGGCTACACCTCATACGCCTCCCTCGACCGTTTGGAGTCGCGCTTTCAAGCGTTCCCCGCCAACGCCGTCGCACTCCGGCACCAGCTCGCTTTTCGTCCACCTGCGAACATTGTAGAACGACACCATGGACGGAAACCCGCGACGCAATTACCAAAATGGCGCAGGCAGCATGCGGAGACCCAGCAACGAGAGTCGGCGGCCGCCGGGAGCATCGCCAGGGCCGCCTTCATCCGCTGGCTCTTCTATGCGGGGCGGCGGCCCCGGCCAGTCGCGCGCAGAGAGATTCGAGGATGAGCGGCGGCGGATCACACAGAGCTGTTTTACCAAGCAGGACGACAAGGGCCAGCGTATGTTTTCCGAACAGCCTGGAAAAGTCTGCTGGACATATCAGCAAGGTTGTGCCTTGATGTGTATAGACTAATTGCCGTAGTCCAAGAGTCGTACATCACCCACATCCGCATCCAAGAAGATGCAGCCTACCCACAATCGCCGCCCCCGCCGAACTCAAACCCCCAGAACAAGAAGGCCCGCGTCATCATCATATCTGTCAAAAGCAACACCGTCGTCATGCTACACAAGGCGCGCGAGAACGCAAACGGCAGCTTCTCCATCGGCAAGACGTGGCCCATGCACCAGCTCGATGCTGTCGAGAACTTCGCACACCTGGTTCCTCGCAGTGAAGAGGAGGCGCAGATGAAGGAATGGGCTGGAGAGAGTGGCTTTACAGTGACCATCAATAAGCCATACTATTGGGAGGCCAACACGCCCAAGGAGAAGGAATTCTTCATTGGAAGCCTGGTCAAGATATATACCAAATACACCAAGCAAAAATATCCGGTACTCACAGGCTTTAACCAGGCCGAGCTAAACAGCCTCACAGACGGGCGTCCATATTTAGCAACTGCAGAAGCCCGGAGTGCTCATGACGCCTGGGTCGAGGCGAAGAAGGCAGACCCAAATACCTCAGACGACCCCTACGAAGAATTCAGAAGATCTCGAGGCATTAGTCCGGCCCCAGCAAGAGGCCCATCACAGGGCCCGCGGCGCCCACCCCCGCTCGATGAGCAACAACGGGAGCGTATGCGGCAAGAGGCGGCTGGTATGCGGGGTCCTCGAGGCCCACCCAGCCGTTCTGGTGAAAGCCCTATGCCCCTCTCACCTAGATTTGGTCCGCCCGGCCAGGGCACACCCCCGCCACCAGGGTCGCGGGACGGAGTACGTCCACAGCCTTCTATGGATCAAAGCTTGCGGAGTAGACCGAGTCGTGAGAACATGGGCATGCGTTCTCCTGCTAGTCGGGAGCGATTACAGCCCCTGCCTGGATCAGTACCGCCTATGCCCGGGCCTCCTTCACGCGGACTCACCCCTCAGTCCTCCAGAGCAGATAGTATGGGGCGACCCCGAACCCCTGAAACTGCAAGCGTGTCGTCTGTGCCACGCAGTCTTAGCCCCGGAAGACCACCACGTCCGGATGATGCACGCTCCCAGAGATCACAGAGATCTGTCGAAGAGCCTTCGTTTGGGGCGGGCTTGGGTATATCAGGAGCAGACAACCGTCAGCCAAACGGACATCCTTCACCCGGTCGACGCGATCCATCCCCTCGTGGCTTGAGACCTGGCACTGCCCAGAGCAATGCAAGTTCGTCCTTCACGCGTAATGAGGAGCCCCCAGAGGAGATGCCTTCGCGAATGGCCCCGCCGGACCGAAGAAGACCGTTCATGGAGTCGCGACCGTCGGGTCAATCTCAAATGAGCACCGGGAGCCAGGGTAGCGGAATGGAACAGTTTCACACACCAGCACAATCACCACCACCTGCCATGGTACCTCCGCCTAGAAGAAGGCCACAAGACATGCCCGAGAGACCCAGAACTCGAGATACGCCGGAAGCACCCAGACAACCCGCGGCAGAACCCCCTCCCACAAAGAAGGAACGTGCACCGGTTGAGCCCTTGGACCCGGCCATTCAGACCGCACAAGCCGCACCACCACCGATGTCCCCACTTCCTCAAATACCCAAGCAACCCGAGCCTACTGAACCTCCACCCGCACCGTCGGAACCGGCCGCTTCAACACAAGAGCCATCATCGCCCACCAAGGTAGCCTCACCGACGGAAGAGGAAGAGGTGGTTCACCGGCCTGGGCTGGGTCCCATGATCAAGAAGCGAATGGGGAAAGGCGAGGCGGCGAACGCGTTCCGCAAAGCTGCAGCGGCTGCGGGGAAAGCTGCATCAGCTGCAGGTGCATTCAAACCCCGTGCCGGTGGTGGCGCGGACAGACTATTCAAGAAAGAGACCAAGGCTTCCGAAGAGCCCGATGGCATCAGTGGCGTCTTTGTTCCGCAACGTCCAGCGCCCAAGGAAGAGCCCGAGAGGAAGTCGGAAGACGAGCCGAAGCCTGTGCCTGAAAGATTGTCCAAGGATCGTCCTCAAATAGATACGGAGGTGGTACCGGAGGTCAAGGTGTCAAGCCCACTTTCGCCCACACCAGTAGTTGCGTCGACGAATGCGGATGACGCTCTGTCGGCCCGCGCACCTAGCCCGGAGAAGCCTGCTGCAAAGCCTGAAGCTGAAGCAGAGGTTCGTCGCAAGAAGCGGAGATCAAATCAACAGATCATGAACATCTCTAAGCTTGGCATTGATCCCAGCATGTTAGACGGCAGGGGACTGGAATTTGAAGTTCTGCTAACGGAAATCGGCTGGGGAAGCAGCGAGCTGTCAGCCAAGAACATTGAAGCCCTCGAAGCAGACATCAAGCGGGAAATCGCGCGCGTTGAAGCGGGCAGCTGGTTGAATCATCTTGAGCAGAAAGATGAGCGCGTCGAAGCTGTCGAGAAGATGCTTGATCGTGCAATAGGCGAGTGCGATGAACTCGAAGGGCTACTGACGTTGTACAATGTTGAACTGAGCAGTCTCAACGACGACATTGCGTTCATTGAAGCGCAAAGTCAAGGTCTTCAGGTCCAGACTGCTAATCAGCGTCTCCTACAGAACGAACTGCAGCAGCTCGTTGATACAATCTCGATTACCGCCGACCAACTCGAGCCTCTACGAAGAGCACCCATCGGTAAAGTCGACGGGCTCATGGCTGTCGAACAATCCCTCGTGCTCCTGTACAAGGCGCTTCTCACGATCGATCCTGCTTTCGTGGAGGGCCACCACTCCAACAGTTCGGACCACCTGAACAAACTCTCCAGCAGCGCCGGCTTTGGCAACAGCGAGCTTGCTGCCATGCAGGCCTTGCAGGAAAAGAAGGACCGGTACCTCAACGAGGGAGCTATGTTTCTGGACCGGTTGAAGAAGCACATGGACATCACCTTTGGTGCGGCATTTCTGCAGACGAAGGATAAGCTTAAAGGCATCGACAACACTGCGATGCCATCTACCAGAGCAAATATCGAGGCACACGATCACGGTCGAGAAACGCTGTGGATGCTCAGCCCAGTCATCTTGTTTGCGAAAGAGATCGACCGAAGTTCGTGGGATGCGCTGATTCGCATGTACCAGAACCAGGCCGGGCTTATCTACCAGGATGAGATTCGAGACAACATCTCATCATGGAAGCGGTCCGCTCGCAAGCCCACCGGCGAGGAGCAAGAGCTTCTATTCACCGCCCAAGAGAAAGAAACAGAGAGTATCACTGGCGCAGCGCGAAAGCTTACCGTAAAGCGTAGCCAAACACTAGCCCGCGGTCTCCGCGCGGCATCCAGTGACAAGGACGCGAAGGCAAGCAAATCCCAGGATGGCAAGCTCTACGCATTCGACGTCTTCTCTAGGGTGCTGGAAGACATCGGCCCTGTCCTTCTCACCGAGCAGAACTTCGTCACCGAGTTCTTCCACGCGACATCAACCGACCCCCTCGACTTCCCCGAAGCCGTCGCCCAAGCGCGTCCCAACGAGCGCCACGCACCGAATCTCTGGGTACGCAAGCCATTCGAAGCAGACACGACGATGCGAAAGCGCGTCGCGGAGGTCATGGAAGACATTTTCTCGTTCTGGCCCACCGAGATCCAAAACCTGGTCGAGTGGGCCGTCAAGGCCGATCCTCTGTAAGTCACACTACTCTTCCCTTCCCCTACTCCATCATAACACTATGCTAACAAATCCAAAACAGACAAGGCGTAGGCATCCTCCACGCCGTCGACACCAAGCTCCTCGAAATCGAAGACTCGAACCAAGACTTCCTCACCACGACGCTCCAAAAACTGCACGAGCGCCTCACCGGGCTCTTCACGCGCTTCGTCGACGAGCAGATCCGCGCCATCGAAGACACAAAGGTGAAGATCAAAAAGCGCAAGGGCGTCATCGCCTTCACAAAGACATTCCCGCACTTCGCCGTCGCCATCGAGAACATGCTGCCTCCCGCCGAGGAAACAGATCAGCTCGAGATCCGCAGGATGGTGGACGATGCGTATCGCAAGATTAATAAGGCGATGTTTGAGAGTCTGAAGGTGATTGCGAAAGAGTCACCGGCAGTTATGGCGACGCAGGGCCAGGGGGATCCCGAGGACAAAGAGGCACTGAATTATCATATCCTACTTATCGAAAACATGAACCACTACCTAGAAGAGGTCGATGCACGCACGGACTCGGTCCTCTTCGAGTGGAAGGAGAAGGCGAGGGAGGAGATGAGGGAACATATGGATCTGTACGTCGACGCCGTCATACGCCGTCCTCTCGGGAAGCTCATGGTGCGTATCCCTACCCCTC
>JAFHBV010000669.1:0-13552 GCA_019022785.1 Pseudomonodictys pantanalensis
TATCCCTTTTGATATGAACCTATTTTATACCTATTCATATTCATTATAATATTGTTATTTCTAACATTTTTTTTAACNNTANCNNTANCCCTAACCCTAACCCTAACCCTAACTATTAATTAGATTTTCTGTAGTAATCTATTCTACTTAGTATTTAAATAGTATAGCGGCCTCTTTTCTTTTACTATCTCTTTTTTATCTTTACCTTTTTCTAATTCTACTTTAGATAATGCGTGGGTCTGCTAAATATACTAAATAATCTCTAACTACTATCTACTATACTTAATTATTATCTTCTTTATTTAGCGGGCGTTAAATAGCTTCTTATTAGTATTATTACTTATCTTACGTTAGTTAATGTAATTTATAGCCGCTATACTTATAACGCTGGATTAGAATACCTATTACGCCTTCTATATTACTATTTATATAGTTTAATATACTTTATCTAACGCCTTCTCTTACTTCTTAGGCTTATAGACTAATATTAATAGCTAATTATAATCTAACCTCTTTAAATACTTTACCTATTTAGCTTAATCTAACTATATACTAAACGTAAACTAGTTTTTATTAGCTTTAATCTATACCTACTTCTTTTTCTCTATCTTCTCTAAATTAGTAGTAGCTTAGAATAATAATAATTATATAGTATATTATATGTCGCAGTTCTTATTAGCTGCGTTCTATACGTCTCTATCTACTATTACGTTAATTTTAAATAACCGCTCTAATTAATTTATATTATAGAATTTTTAATAACGTACGCCTTCTATCTATATAATATTAGATAGCTTTTAGAACTATTTAGATAGTTTTCCTCTCTTCTAGCTATTCTTCTATCTATACTCTTTGCGGTAATACTTCTAAATATACTTTAATCTATATTAAATCTCTTTATATAGCTTACTATTAGCTTTTAACGCCATATACTTAAATCTATCTAACTAAATTAGTAAATATAGTACTAGGCTTAAATTCTCTCTAAGAAATACTATCTCTTCTTCGCTCTCTACTTATTACTAAATCTCTACTACTGCTAAAATAACTCTCTCTTATATTTATAAATTAAAGTTCTTATACTTACTTACTAAATACTCTTAGACCTATAACTATAATACGCCTATATAGCACTCTCTATAAATAGCGATATAATACTAGAGTAAATACTTAAAAATTACACGGAATTAGTCTATTATTAGAGATAAAATTGTAGATAGATTAAATACGTAACTCTATTATAAGATCTATTTTCTAAATCTAGTAGATTTATATATATAACTTATCTATATTCTATTTCTATATTCTTCTTATATTATAATATTATTATATTTATTATATTAGTAGCTAGCTGCTTTAGGAATTAGGGCTGCGTACGGCTAGGAATACTAAACTCTAACTCTAATAACTACCTATTAATTTAGTAATAATAACATAGTTAGATAGGAAATCTAATATTAAAAATAGACTTAGTAGGTTAAAATATATATAGATCTAGCGTCTTATAGAAGTATTCTATATATCTAGAGCTTATAAGGATATTGCTAGTTTATAAAGCCTATAAGCCCCTATATTTCAGCGCATAGATAGAATAGTAAAACCCTATAAGCCTTATAGGATTTTCCTATAAACTAATAGAAAGAGTACTATAATAGCTACTTAGTTATATTATATAGAAAGATTATAGCTAAGAGACGTCGCGCTATCTAAATATTTATAATAGAAAAAGTATAAAAAAGGCAGCTAGTCTTATAAAGTTATTTATATTTATCTACTATATCTCTAAAGAAGTAAAGCCGCTACTTATATAGAGACTAACTATAATCTTAGCCTAGTACTAAACTTATATAGATAACTTTCTTAAGAACTATAATTTTTACGTAGTTCTTAGTAAGCTAAAAGATAAAGACTATAACTATAAATCTCTATATCTTATTAAGTAACTATACTATAAGTATTAGATACTTTTACTCTAAGATATTTTTAGATATACTAACTTTAATATAGCTTTTCTTACTTCTCTATTTATTCTTACAGCTCGTTAGAAAGGCTTTATCTAAGCTTATAACTTTACTACTAAGCTATTAGTATTTAAGAAACTAGCTTAATTTATAGTAGTCTATTAAATTAATATAGAATTTAGTAGAACTATAGAAGNCGCTNTCTTATAANTACTACTATTCTACTTATTATATAGTATACTAGATACTATTTATATAAGAGTAGACTATTTAGTAAGTTTCTATCTTAGTAGCGCTGTAATAGCTTCCTCTATTAAATAAGTAATAAGTATAGGTAAGTAGCTCTCTTAGATAATATTTTTAGAAGATAGCTCTAGATTTATAAGCTAGTACGATAATATTCTAACTTATTAAAATATTAGTATATCTATAGAGAAGTTCTAAAAGCTTATCTTTAGCTAGTATAACTATATACAGGCGCTACTAATAAATCTACTATATATAAAAAGTATAGAAACGCTTCTAATAGTATCTTTTAAAAAACTATAAAAGTAATTAGTATAGACTTTAAATAGCTAGTATCTTTTTAACTTATTAAATAACTTTTACTTAGAGAAAGATAAGAAATACCTTCTTTAGCGAATTATCTATCTATCTAAGTATCTAAGCGAAGTTAAACCTTAATAAAAGAATATTCTAGCTACTAATAGTACTATATATATATCTTACTACTCTAATAAAGTTTAGGAATTTCTTATTACTCTTCTAAGTCTTATCTACCTTAGCTATAGTTAGCTAGTATAAGGAATAAAACTACTAAGTATCTTCTACTAAAATAATTTTACTAATAAATATTAAAATATATTTCTTATAAAAGATCTTATATATATTACTCTCTAATACTATAAGGGCTTTTAGTAAGAGTATTATCTTAAGCTTATCTACTACTATATCTCTAAAGAAGTAGGTAAGCTTCTTAGCTAGTACTTATAACTAATTCTATCTTTTCTCTAAATACTATATACTAATACGCTAAAGAATATATAAAGAAAATATTACTATTACGCCTTTAGCAGCCTTCTATAGTTAGATAAATAGAGTAAGTAATATTAAAATACTATAATTCTCTAGAGTATACTTAAGAATATATTTAAGTTATTAATTAGCTAATCTCTTATAATTCTAAAGACTCGCTATTTATTAATCTTAATTAGTTAGTATATTCTTAGTAGAGATAGTTTTATAAGTTATATTAATAAAGATAAAGTAATAATAATATTTAATAATACTCTTATAGAGAAGCTAGAGAAAAAGGCTAGATATTTTATATATACTACTTAGGCTATATACGCTAAAGAGGTAGACGCTGTCTTTATAATATTATTTTAGAAGTCTAATATTTACTACTAAAAAAGCTATAAGTACTATAAATTCTAAAGCTAGTCTTTAATTATAAATAAGAATATAGTTTTATCTTCTTTATTACTAGTATATAAGTATTCTAAATTCGTTTAGACTTCTAGTAGTAAGATTATTAGTATAGAGTTATTAAATATTATATAAGTAAAGATATAGCGAAGTATTAATCTAAATAAAGCGCTTTAAGCTATAATAAAGAATAATACTTTCTTCTATAGCTAGTAGCGCAAAGTTCTTAAAGCTATAATATATAATAAGAGCTTTATTATCTATATTACTAAAATAAGAGAAGAGAAAAGCTTAATATTTCTCCTATCTACTACTTAAAAGTAATATAGGTAAGTTATAGTAATTATACTACTAATTACCTTATAACTAAATTTATAGTAATAATATAAAGAGCTTTATTTAAGCTATAAGAAGTAGAAACTATCTAGTACTTCTAAAGATACTACTATTATACTTATTATATCTAAGTAGTTAAAGAATACTAGCCTTATAGAGTATCTCTACTATAAGTATAGTATAGACTAACTAGAGCGTATTATACTAAATAAAGATTACTTTATATTTATACTAAATATAGACTTCCGTTTAGCTATAAAAGATATTTAGAGGCTAATATTATATAGTATACTACTTATAATTTTAACTACTATATTTTTATTATTCTAGTATTCTAGAGCTTAGCTAGCTCTAGATATTAAGAGTAAGCTACGCTATATATTTTAGAAGCCTACTATATATCTAAATATAGTATATAAGATACGCTGTATTATAAAACTAAAGTACGTATTTATAGAGACTATTATAGAATACCTTTAAGTAGAAGTATATAATATTTCTAGTTTTAAGAAGATTATTATCTTTATCTCTATAGTATAAGATACGTAGAAGGTATTTACTAAGCTATAATATTTATACTTCTACAGCTAACTAAATAAGGTATTAAAACGTAAGATAGTAGAGATATTCTTTAAATAGTAAAATAGAGCGTTAGTAGCTATTAGTATATTTAGCTATAAATCTAATAATCTAGAAATTATTCTTACTATTTATTTAGAGCTTTTAAATACTATAGTATAGCTTACGTAGAAAGAAGAGTAGGCTAGTTAACGTAAATAGTAAGTAATATTATATATTCTAATTAGCCTAAAGCTTAGTAGTTATCTTATAAAATAAATAGATACTAAGTAAGTAAAAATAAATAACTATCTTTAAGATAAAGTTATAGAAAGAATATATTATTAATAAAAGATAAGTATCTACCTTAATAAAGATAATCTAACCTAATAATATAAAGATAATATAGTATAATATAATATATATTATAGCGTATATCTTATTAACTAGTTTTTACTTAAGAGATATATAACTTATAAGCTACTTTAAAAGACGCTAAAAGCTAGAAGAGTATAAAGTAGTAATATAAATTTTCTTTTTAGCGTAACGCTATTAGCGCGATTTTCTAACGCTTTATTTATAGAAGAGACTTAGTAACGATTACTTTATCTAAGTTTAAAAAAGTTAAAATCTATATATAGAGATATAGAAAGAAGTATCTCTTTATTTACGCTAATCTAGACTTATTACAGCTAGCTACTAGTAACTCTAAGCTTTAAGCTAAGTTACTTTATAGATATAAGCTTTAGTATAGAATTAACCTACTAAATTAGCTTAAGCGTAACTTTAGCTATACGCGTAGATTAGACGCTATAAATATAGTAATTCTTAACCTCTATACTAAGTATCTACTCTTAGCTATTAGCGTCTAGTACAGGCCGTAAGCGTCTACTAAATATAATTTAAGATAAGAATATAGAAGAGAATAAAAATTATTAAGTTTAAAAGTAATTAATACTTATCTAGGCCTACTATATAGTAGTCTAAAAAGACGCTAACTTACTATAAAAGCGTATTCTTTATATTTATAAGTTTTAGCTAGAGTACTACGCTATTTACTTACTATAATAATAGAGACTAGTTAGCTATACGCGTTAAAAGTATAACTAAAATATAAGTAGCGTAGTAGTAGCTATAAAGAGACGTCTAAATTATAATTATACTATATAACTATAAAGAGATTAGTCTTATAGATATTACTTTAGATACTTTATACTATAGCTACTATATAGGCGATAGAATTAGACGTAGAATTAAATAAAAGAAAAGCTAGATTAATTATATAAAAAAAGAATAAGTAGTAATTATATCTATCTAAAGCTAATAATAGATATATAGATATTAGCTTAGAATAGCGTAGAGTAAGTATAGGTAAAATTAGTTTTATAAGTATAAGAGAAAGATATTAACTTAATAAGTTAGTAGATATAGAGTACTTACTATAAGAATATCTATTAGATTAGTAATAATATATTTTCTAATATAGTTATAGATATAGTATACTTAATAGAGTAATACTTTTTTAGAAAGAGAATAGAAGAGTAGAGGTAGTAGAAGTATATAGTAAGAAAGTAAAAATAAAAAAGAGTAATAAAAGTATATAATAGCTTTATAAGCTATATACTTCTAACCTCTCTAACTACTTCTCTTTATCTAACTTAATATCTTAGAGTCTAGAAAACCTAAAGTATATATATAGATTTAAATTCTAACTAGAATTTAAATATTTAATTTATAGCGCTTTAAAATTTATAGTACTTTAAAAATTTATAGCGCTTTAAAAATTTATAGCATTTTAAAAATTTACAGCGCCTTAAAAATTTATAGTACCTTAAAAATTTATAGTACTTTAAAATTTATAGTATTTTAAAATTTATAGCGTTTTAAAATTTATAGCGCCTTAAAATTTATAATATCTTAAAATTTATAGTATCTTAAAATTCACAGTATCTTGAAAATTTACAGTATTATAAAATTTATAGCGCCTAAGTTTAAATAAGAGTTAGTAGATAAAATATATAGACTACTTCTAATTTATAGTAATACGCTGTAAATAAGTCTAATATATATAGATATAGAAGAAAGTATTTCTTTATTTATACTAATCTAGGCTTATTATAGCTAGCTATTAGTAACTCTAAGCTCTAGGCTAAGTCGCTCTATAGATATAAACTTTAGTATAGAATTAATCTATTAAATTAGTCTAAGCGTAACTTTAGCTATACGCGTAGACTAAATACTATAAATATAATAATTCTTAACCTTTATACTAAGTATCTATCTTTAGTTATTAGCGTTTAGTATAGGCTATAAGCGTCTATTAAACGTAATCTAAGATAAGAATATAAAAGAGAATAAAAATTATTAAGTTTAAGAGTAATTAACGCTTATTTAGGCCTATTATATAGTAGTCTAAAAAGGCGCTAACTTACTATAAAAGCGTATTCTCTATATTTATAAGTTCTAGCTAAAGTACTACGCTATTTACTTACTATAGTAATAGAGGCTAGTTAGCTATACGCGTTAGAAGTATAGCTAAAATATAAATAGTATAGTAGTAGTTATAAAGAGATATCTAAATTATAACTACGCTATATAGCTATAAAGAGGTTAGTTTTATAAATATTACTTTAGATGCTTTATACTATAGCCGCTATATAGGCGATAGAATTAGACGTAGAATTAAATAAAAGAAAAGCTAGATTAGTTATATAAAAAAAAAATAAGTAGTAGTTATACCTATCTAAAGCTAATAATAGATATATAGATATTAGCTTAAAATAGTATAAAGTAAGTATAGATAAAATTAGTTTTACGAGTATAGAAGAAAGGTATTAACTTAATAAGTTAGTAAGTATAGAGCGCTTACTATAAGAATATCTATTAGATTAGTAATAATATATTTTCTAATATAGTTATAGATATAGTATACTTAATAGAGTAATACTTTTTTAAAGAAAGAATAGAAGAGTAGAAGTAGTAAAAGTATATAATAAGAGAGTAGAAATAGAAAAGAGTAGTAAAAGTACGTAATAGCTTTATAAGCTATATACTTCTAACTTCTCTAACTACTTCTCTTTATCTAACTTAATATCTTAGAGTCTGGAAAATCTAAAGTATATATATAAATTTAAATCTTAACTAGAATTTAAATATTTAATTTACGGCGCTTTAAAATTTATAGTATCTTAAAAATTTATAGCGTCTTAAAAATTTACAGCGTCTTAAAAATTTACAGTATCTTAAAAATTTATAATATTTTAAAAATTTATAGCGCCTTAAAATTTACAGTATCTTAAAATTTATAGTATCTTAAAATTTATAGTATCTTAAAATTTACAGTATCTTAAAATTTATAGCGTTTTAAAAATTCATAGCGCTATAAAATTTATAGCATCTAAGTTTAAATAAGAGTTAGTAGATAAAATATATAAACTACTTCTAATTTATAGTAATACGCTATAAATAGGTCTAATATATATAGCGCTCTAAGTAGAATTACCTATAATAGTATTTTTATAGTAATTAATAAATTCTTTAAGATAGTTTATTACGTACTAATTAAGAGTACTCTAGATATACTAAAGCTAGTTTAAGTCTTTATAAAAGAAATTATACGTCTTTACAGTCTCTCTTACTTAATTATATTAAATTAAGACCTAATCTTTATCTCTGCCTATTAGAGTATCTTTACTAAGATATTAAGAATTAGAAAGTTATTATTTATAGCCTTCTACCTATAAATAGATAGCTAGATAAAGAGGTAAAACTAAACTCTAAAGTAATACTTATAAACGTACTATAGCTTTAAATAAGATAATTAGACTTAGTAGTTATTAGAAGCTAAATATATCTATAATAACGCTATTTATAGCTTTACTAAGAAGTTTCTCTTTAAAGTTATATATAAACATAATCTACTTATTATAATTAGAGATAAACTAAAGATAAAGAGAAAAGTCTTAGCTAATACCTTAGACTTAGAGACTAGACTAAAATAAATTACCTTAAATATAAAAAGTAATCTATAGAAGACTTAAGAATATTAAGTCTAAGTATATAATAAAATTTATAAAGTAAAATAATTTTCTATAAGAATAATAGTCTACCTAAATATACAGAATATTAGTACTAAAAAATAAAAGAAAAAACTAGATAATAAATATCTAAAGCTTTATATAATAATAGAGTTAGTAAGCTTATAGACTTATAAATTAAATTTTTTAAATACTTTACTAATCTACCCTATCTTCTATATAAGCTTATTAGAAGAGGTACTTTTAGAAGAACTTCTATCTAGACTATAAGCTCTAGCTAAATAAATTCTACTCTAAACTAGAGATATAGCCTATTTAGTAGACTATATTATTAAAAGAAAGTTTAAATAAGGCGAATAGCTATATAGAATCTATTAGAAGAGCTAAGATAAATTAGCAGATAAGTAATACTCTATAATAAATATTTCTAAAACTATCTTAAATAAGTTTTTAAAAAACTAGAGTATCTTAAGCTTTAGAAGTTAAGACTAACTCTAAAAGAGAAATAAATAAATAAGATAATAGAAAACTTAAGTAAATAATTTTAGTAGAGAACTATCTACTTTAGTCTAGACTAATCTAAACTAATTAAGGCTAATCTAGGCTAATTTAGCCTAAACTACGCTAGTATATAGTATTTAAATTTACTAAATACCTAGCTAAAGTATAGTATAGAAAGTAAAACTAAATTAAATACTAAGAAACTAAAACTATCTCTACTTATTACTTTTATTAGTATTTTCTATAGTCTCTACTACTCTACTATACTTCTTATTAGCTATCTCTAAGTTAGCTATAAGCTTAGCCTTCTAAGTCTACTTAATTATCTTAGTAACGTTATTATATAGATAATTAATAAGAGTAGTTAACTAATTTACTTCTTTCTTAAGCTTAATGATTTAGTCTATATTATTCTAAACTAAGTTAGAAAGCTTTAGATTAATCTAGACTAGAGTACTTATAATTTAGATATAATAACTATAGTATATTAGAGTATAGATAGTTATTAGAGATTTTAGACTATTATTACTAGCTATAGTCTGCTTTATATAAGACTCCTTAAATAGTAGAATAATCTTAGTATTAATATATTTCTCTTAGTTAGAGTAAAGTAAAGTCTTTAAGTTATTAATAAACTTATTATTTATAGTACTACTTTAGATTAGTCTAGACTACTCTAGATTACTTAAGACTACTACTTACGTCTATAGAGTAGCTAAGACTTATAAAGCTATAGCTATTAAAGCTATCTTCTTCTTAGCTAATAGCGTAAATATATTAATAATCTTAATCTTAACTAGTTAGGTTATAATTATCTCTATAATATTCTTACTAGTAATTTTAAAGGTATTATAGAGTAGCTAGAGCTAAATTAGTCTAGATAATTTTAAGTTACTTTAAATAACTTACTTAGTAATAATACTAGCTACTTTTATTATACTTAATATACTTTCTAAGTAAGCTCTTATTATTAGTAATAATAAGGCCTATCTTAATATATTAGTTTTACGAGAAGACTAGCTTATAGTTACTAATAAAAAACTAATATAGAGAGAGCTTATTAAATTTACTATTAAGTAGAGTACTATATAACTTATTAGTATAAATAATAAAGAGATTATAGTAGCTAACTACGCTTAATTTAGCGGCGTTAATAATAGTATAGTACGTACTACTTATAAAAAGCTAGATTAGCTTAAACTATACTAAGCTAAGCTAGAAAGATATTACGTAGGCGTAATAAGAGATAAGAAATTATAGTAAGAAATAAGTAGAGATAAATAAGAGAGAGCTATAAGAGCGCGTAACTAAAGATTTATAAAAACTATATTAGTATAGTCTTAATAAGTCTAGATCGCTCTAGATTACACCTATAACTAAGGCTAAAAACTTAAGAAAAATATATACTTAAAGAAGTAAAATATAGAGATAAAAGTTATAAACTCTAGAAGATTTTAGTTAGATATACTAGCGCCGTACTAGCTAGCTAAGTTACGTACCTTATATAATCTTACTTAGTAACTAATTAGAATAATAAGGTTTATTAATAATAAGAGGATTTTATAATAATCTATAATAGACTCTACTAGAGACTTAGAGATAAGCTCTATAAAGAAAGAAGACTTTATTATAATACTACTTATAGTTCTCTTAGTCTAGTCTAGATTATACTTAACTAGACTAAATTACTTTTAGTTAGTATACTTTTATATAGTTAGTAGAGCCTCTGCTTTTTTAGAGTTAGAGAATTATATTTATACTAGAATCTACGAGACTATAGAAATTATCTCTATAGGCTAGTTAAACTAAGATATCTATCTCTTATTTTTACATATATAATATTAAGTAGCTAAAGTATATATAATAAGTATAAAGATATATAAAAAGTAAGAATTTTTTATATAAAGTAGTAATTCTTAAATTCTTAGTTAAAGTAGCTCTTATAGCTATTAAAAATAAGTAGCTTATATAACTCTATTTAACGCGTATTTATATACTTATTAAAGTACTTTAACTACTTAAAACTAAGCGCGTTATTTATTTAACTATTATTAAAGACTAAAATTTTTTAGTTATATAGTATATCTACTTCTTTATACTAAGTAGAAATATAGACGTATTTTTTATAAATAATAAAAGGTAGAGTCGCGTACTCTATAGTATAAATACTCTAAATAACTATAACTTACTTATAATTATTTAGTTATATAAGAGTAGGCTTTATATATCTCTTTAAGTTTATAATAACCTTTATAGAGCTAATTATCTCTATTTAAAAGCTAATTTTATTAAAGTTATAGATATTATTATTATAAATGCTATATTTCTCTTTTATATTTTATATAAGCTTAAATTATAGCTTTATAATTTTTAAAATTTTTTAAAATATTCTCTAGTAGTTCTTTACTTAATTAAAGGCTATTTTAAGCTTCTTTATATAAGAAATAAATTACTAAGGCTAATTTTAGTCTATAAATATCTTACTCTACTTAGTTAGTAATTTATCTATAATATCTACTACTTTATATAGCTAAAGCGTAAATTCTCGTAAATTAAAGTTAAGAATATATTATATAATTATCTTCTCTTTAATTAAAGTAAGTTTTATATAGTTTAGTTATATATCGCGTTAAGAAGTTATTTTATTAAGCTAATTAGATAGTTGCTAATAAGATACGCTATAAGCTATAACTACGTATTATATATACTTAAAATAACTTAAATAGTAAGTTTAAAGTATAAGAAGAATTTTACTCTCTTACTATAAGTTTTTATTTATATATTATAAATATATTACGTTTTATACGTAGTATTTATAATACTAAGAGATTTTAGCTAGTTTAGTAGTTTAGCTAGTTTAGTAGTATAGTACGTTAATACTTATTTAATTAGTATAATTAAATTTACGCTAGTATTACTTCTATCTCTTTTATAGTTAGAGAAGTCTAAGAGTTTACTAAACGCAAAGCTAATACTATAAAAAGAATACTTAAAAGCGCTAAATTTAATATAGCTATAGCTATAAAGTAGTAAGTTATTATCAGATTTAATAGGTATTCCGTTTACGTAGTAATATTATATATATTTTAGATAAATATATATATTATCTATAGCTCTATATACCGCCTATAGCTAATAGGTATTTAGCTTAGCTCTCTATTTAGTTAGCTAGTTCAGCTATCTTACCTAGCTATCTAATAGGTATTTAGTTAACTATCTACTATTATCTATATTAGCCTCTAACTAATTATTAGTCTAATTATTAGTCTAGGTTTAAGAGGCTTATTAATCTAATATACTCTCTTAGCTTAAAGCGTCTACGCTTTCTAAGCTAGAGTAGTTTAATAGCTATTTAGTCCTTTTACTAGAATACTTCTAGCTAGTATATATTTAGTCTAATAGTATATTAGAATCTATATCTAGAGCTTTTATTCTTCTTATAATTCTATTTAGGTCTCCTTCTTCTACGCTTATACGATTCTTTATATCTACTAGTCTAAGTTACTTAAGAAATTAGAGTATTCTATTAGTAGGTAAAATCTTTATTAAGCTATCTACTAGTATTTTACTTAACTAAACGTATACTACTCTAATAGACTTTCACTATACCTCTTACTAGAGCTAATAATTATATATATTAATATAGTAGAGTTTAGTTATTAACTAGAATATCTTCTTAGTAATTAGTCTAATTATTTAGGTATTATTATATTATATTATAATTTTAGACTTAACTAGAGTTACTCTAAGCTTACTAATAAGTATTTAGATAAATATTACCTCTTTTATTACTTAAGAAAGCGCTAGTAGTTCTACTTTTATAGTTAATATTATTACTATATCTTATTTATTTACGCGCTACGTAATTAGGCCTCTAAATAGCTTAATAATATATCTCTAAGAGCTTTTATAGTTTAAAGTATTATTAGTAAAGGATATATTACTAATTATTACTAAGATATTCTCTCTACTAAAAGATAGTTCTAGTATTTTAGTTACTTATAAATATAATAGTACTCTGTTAGCTGCTTACTAATAGACTAGACTAGAGTTTATAAAAAAGTAAGTAAGTTAAGATATAAGAAATATAATATTAGAACGTATATTTATAGTAGTAAATAATAGTAAACTAACTTTTTACTAATATATATTTATCTTTACGTATATTATAAGTCTCTCTTAAGGCTTTAGCTCTACTCTTACTATTAGTATTTTATAGCGAATATCTTATCTAATAGCTAATTAGGCGATCTTTTTAAGATATATAGCTTATAATAGCTAGATCTTTCGTTAATTTTAATCTTATAAGACCTTAACTTCTAAAAATTATTATAGATTCTTCTTTTTTATAAGGCTGTATTAGTTCTTTAACTTCTAAACTACTTCTTCTACTACTTACTTATTTCTCTTATAGTAGGTAATTATAATATTATTAACGTAAAAGAGTATAAAGACTCTATTTTAAATTATATAGTAGAGTTTATATAAAATAGAGGAGAATCTATACTTTTTTAGATAGGTTATAAAGTTTCTCTACTAAAGTAGTAGCGAGATTTATAGGCTATATAATACTTTATTTAGCTAAAGTATTATTACCCTCTTCTTATAGTCTTATAGTATGTATATATAAACGGGCCTATTTATATCTACGTAGATAAAGGCGTTTATTACGTTATACTACTTAAGCTCTAGGTTAAACTAAGCTATAATTAAAATAAGTATTCTAAATAA
>JAFHBV010000068.1:0-106937 GCA_019022785.1 Pseudomonodictys pantanalensis
GAGCAGGGAGAGGATGGTGCCGCGTAAGCTGGAGTCTGGCGCTTTGTGTGNCGGAGAAGGAGGAGCGGGGTCGGCAGATAGGCGGGCGCGGAGGAGAGAGACTAGGATGGGCAGGGCGGCGTTGATGTTGCCGTGTTCGGCGTGGAAGGTTGCGAGATTTGTGGCGGCGTAGACGAGGTTTGGTGTTATGCTCTCTTTGGGGGCTGTGGACGAGAGGATGGCAGTCTTTTGGTCGACGACGGTTGATGCGTCTGGTGTGGGGAGGCCAGTAATGGCGATGTCGAGCGCCCAGCGGTACATTTCCTCTGCCGAGTCGGGCAGCTTTTTGAAGGCTAGCCAGTCTGCGTAGCCGAGGGCTGCTGTGAGCCGCTGGTATGTTGTGAAGCCTTTGGACGTCAGGATCTTGAGGTAGAAGGTCTCTGGGGGGTCTGAGGCTGGAAAGAGTTTATCCTCTGGAGGGAGTTTGGGCCAGTGTGGCAGTGGAGCCTTCGGTCGTGGATTTTGGGGCCCCGGGATGAACTCTGGCGCCCAGACATGTCTTCGCCATGAATCCATCATGTAGCCGTCCAACCTCTCGGCTGCATTCGCCATGCCCATGAGCACCTCGTAGTAGCCCTGCCGCCACTCTGCGCTCTTCGCTGTCAAGTCGTAGCCCGCCTTACCGACTCCTGGCACCAGCATTCCCCCCTCTTCTTGCTCCACCAGCCCCGCGCCATCCTTATTTGGGTTCTCCAGCCTCTTGAGCGCACGCTCCAGCTCATCGTACACCCTCGACGGATTCGAGAAACCCTCTTCGTTTTCCTCATCGATCTGCCACCACTTTCCTCTTCTAAACCTGAACCTCGTCCACAAGCTCCACTCATGCGGCGACGGGAATGCACGTTCCTGTCTCTCGCTCAAAATGCCCATGCTGGCAATGGTGAAGGACGTGGTCATCAGCCATATGAGGATGGTGTATTTGACCGATAGCCGCGCCGTCTCTTTGATGAACTTTTTGTGGTTGGCGCTGATGGAGAACAATCGCAAGAGCTGGCCACTGGACGGGTACTGGCCTGAAGGATAGAGGAAGGGCAATTGGGGCCGCGGGAAGCTTCGTTGGGTTGCCAGGAGGAGTCGCGGGTGTCTGTGGGAGAATGGGCGCGGGCATGGAGGGTGGTCATGGCGGGTATTTGGCGGGCGCAGAGTTCGCCTGGGAAAATGTGTTCGATGCGCCGTGGGTCTCATTGTGGGCTGGCGAAGACGTATCGTGGTCCTGCAGAGGCATTCCACCTGGTTCACGCCAAGCTGTCGCCATTCACCGCCCGGCAGAAAAAGTTCGCGCGAAATTTGGGTTTTAGCTTCGAGCTCCCGCCGCTTTTCTTCCTCCTCCCGATTCTTCCCCCGCATCTTACCAACCCAGCGCAATGTCGAATTCGGAGCTCAGAGCGGAGAAGAAGAAGCGCAAGAGGCAAGAGGAAGCCTCGGAAGAAGTCGCCAAGAAGGTGAAGAAATCGAAAAAATCCAAAGACGCCGTGGCAGACAACCTCGAAACTCCCGATCCTCCTAAAAAGAAGGAGAAAAAGTCCAAGAAATCAAAGGGCAGCGTAGAAGATGTCACCCTCGCTCCCTCAGATATCTCGACCGTGACTACGGTTGTTGGGCCGGACACCACGATGCAGCAAGACTTCATCGCCTTTGACGACGAGCCAATGCCCAGCCACAATGCGCCTCAAAAGTCCGACACGGCCGAGAAGCCCGAGAAGAAGCCCAGTCACAGAGTCACAAAAAGCGAAGAGAAGAGGGAGAGGAGTCGCCTCGAAAAGGAGGAGCGGAAGGCGAAGGAGAAGGCGAAGAGGGAGAAAGGGATCCAGAATCACAATCGCGCACAGGGCAACATGTTGGGCTTGGGTAGCGCTCTAGTCGCAACGGACGTCATCGCTGCCGTCGAAGAGCCCAAGAAGCAGTCAAAGAAGGACAAGAAGTCCGAGGCGGATGCTGATACGCCCGCCGAAGAGACCAATGGCATTATTGGGGCTACAAACGGCGATGCTACCATGGGCGATGCGGAGGACGCTTCGACTGATACGAAGAAAGGAAGGAAGAAGTCAAAGAAGTCAAAAGCTGAGGTAGAGGTTAAGACTCCGCTAGAGAATGGTACTCCTGAGACGATGGATGTTGACGGTGTCATCGAGGAGCCACGACTTGCTTCACAGGATGTCGAAGCCCCTGCAAAGTCGAAAAAGAACAAGAAAGATAAGAAATCAAAGAAGGACAGGAAGTCGTCCAAAGCGGAGAAGGCTGAAGCCGATGGAGTGCCTGCGCCAGAGAGCAATGGAGCATCTGCAGTAGACGAGCAAGTCACCGAAGACACCGAAAACAGAGCAGTCGGCGCAGACGCGGACGGGGGAGTTGAGGCAGACGAAGCCCCCGGCAGGAGGGAACGCTTCATCTGCTTCATTGGTACGCAATACCTTGTGAATTGGGTCCTCGTCTCAGCACTAACGCATAATCAGGAAACCTTCCATACAGCGCGACCAAACTCCAGATTGAGCAACACTTCGAGAAGCTCAAGCCCTTCACAGTCCGTCTCCGAACCTACAAAAATGATGGCAGTTTCATGGGCACCGCCTTCATCGAGTTCACGCGCTTCGACCACATGCAGACCGCCCTGCAAAAATACCACCACTCCATCTTCCCTGATGAGAAGAAGAAGGAAGGCAGGAAGATCAACGTCGAGTTGAGGTAAGCTTCTACATACATTAATCTATCAAGAACAGTACTAACTTTACCGCAGCGCCGGTGGCGGAGGCAACAACCCCGCGCGACAGGAGAAGATCAAAGCCAAGAATGAAAAGCTCACCAACGAGCGCCAGCGCAAGAAAGAGCAGCGTGACGAAGTCGAGGCGAAACAGAAAGAGCGCAAGGAGAAGAAGGAAGGGAAGCAGGGCGATGCTGAGGGGTCTGCAGACGCTGAGGAGGATGCGCCGGCCGATGACAACAGCGGCATGCATCCAGCACGTCTTGCTATGATGCAGGAAGGCCCCGTTGCTGAGGAAGAAGGCGGTGGGCGAGGGTATGGACAACGGCAAGGTCGAGCAGGGAATAGAGGCGGAGGTCGAGGACGGGGAAGGGGACGCGGTCGTGGTCGAGGGAGATATTAATCTCCTAGAGAACTTTGTTGGATCTCGCAATTGGGCGGGCGTTGGCTTGGTACTCTCTCATCTGAAAAACTTTGGGTAGATCGTTATCAACGAGGACGGCGCATATCTACAATTTTGACGGCCTGGTATGATAGAAGAAAAGATTGAATTGCACATTGCTGGAATGCACCGTCCCTAGAACTTTAATGGCTTCGGGCTGGTGACCAAATGTTCGGTATGTTCTGGCCACAGCCAATGAGACGTCTTTCACGGACCGGCCCGACGCGGACCTCTATCAGGGCATTTAGCCACCATTACTTTTTGTCGCAAGCCTCTCAGAAATTGACATCTCGCTCGGGAATGTTTCGGCGTGTTAGGACTTTTACAAAGACAAAGACCTGATCCATCCCCGTCGCTCTTGAAAACGAACCCCGCCTTTCGAGCACAGCTTTGAGACCTAAGGGTAATCCCAGTGGCGAATCTCGTCACGAGTATAAAGACATCCTGATCATCTGAATCAAGGTAAGCTAGCATCGCCGAAACCCCTGTTTTCCATGTTGCAGCTCATGTTTCCATTTTGAGGCGCTCCCTACACGTCTCATTCTAATCCCCAAATCCAGGCGTGTGAATGGCTACTGACATAATGATAGAGCTATCCAGAATCCTATTAGTATAGTTGGTCCAAGGTCCAGCTACCAACATCAAAGAAAGAGAATAGAAATCGAGAAGCTCAGAGGGAACCAGACAATACAGCCAACACCGCATCATCATGGCAACGACGGAACCCTCAACCTACACCCCGTCCATTCCCACGGACCCCATAATCCGCGAAACGCCCCAAATCCACATCTCCCTAACCCCTCATGCCCTCGACTCCCTCTCCGCCACCCGCTTCGTCCGCTCCCCCAGCGCCGGAGCCACCGTCCTGTTCATCGGCACTACGCGCGACACCTTCAACAACCTCACCGTTAGCTCTTTGGCCTACACATCTTACACACCTTTAGCCATGTCGACCCTCTACTCCATCGCCTCATCCGTGCTAAAGAAACACGAGTTGACGAAGATAGCGATTGTGCACAAGCTAGGCGAATGCCCGATTGGGGAAGAGAGCATTGTAATTGCGGTTAGTGCACCGCATCGGCAGGCAGCGTGGAGAGCCGGCGAAGAGGCGCTCGAAGAGACGAAGAAGAGGGCGGAAATCTGGAAACTGGAGAGGTTTGAGGGGGGCGAGGGAGTATGGAGGGCGAATCGAGATGGGGTTATGGGGGAGAAGGTGCAAGAGAAGGGAGAAGAAAAGGCGGAGGAGGAAACAGTGGGCGATAGAGTGGAGGCGGGGAAGGTGGATGCGTGAGGGGTCATGTTGGCACCGATGGATGTGGTGCATGGCGTGCGCTGATCAGGGACAATGGTGATGCGTGGTTCTTATGTTGTGCATGGTTTGGTCGAGGATTCCTCCGAGAGGCTTGGAGTCGGTGAGCTGGTTTTTATGCGGCACAGCAGCGCTCGTGCTTTGGGCTTTGCTGTGTACTGGGCGAAGTAACATCGTAATTGGAGGTATTCGGTTCATCGGTGGAGGCGAAGCGTATACTATTTTTCTAGGAGGAAATGCACGGTGTGAACAACTGAATTGCCCGTGTTCATTTCCGTATCAGCTGGCCTTGTTGAAGTATGACCTAGTGTCGATGGCGGGCTGATCCAACCCGAATGGGTACGTGCGACAACTTTGGCCGTTGCCTCGTCCATACAGACTATTAGACCGATACCGTTAGTGGTAAAGCCTGTGTGACATATAAAGTCACGTTGAGAAGCTAAAGGCGAGCAATAGCACACGCAGCGAGTGTGGAAACAGAAGCCTGATGCCTCATCAAGAGTCTAACGCCTGTTTGCCGTCGAGTTCACAATGTCCGATGATAACAACGGCGTGGCTTATAATAGGATTAATTGGAACCCGGGGGGCAGTTGCGTGCGGCGGTCACGCGGCTTGAAGTACACTGCTGGCAACTCCATTCATATTGCCGATAACCTTTCCATTGGTCGCTGGAGATGGCCATTGGATTCCTAGATTGCGAACTGTATTTCCACGGGTGCCGCCCTTTGCACTCATATATCATTGATTTGCCCATGTAGATGATAGAGAGCGTTTGGCTGCTCGAGCATAGCATATCAATGGGAACAGCTCCCCGAGTGGTGTAGTCCAGTCTCAATGGTTAAGCTGAGCTCCGGAAGGCAGTCAGTCCAGATATTTTTACGAGGCTTTTAGTCAAGCTTGGTACGGAAACACCAATATTATCAGCCGGCCCCTGCGGCCATGGTCTGAGACAAAGGTAGGCCTCGACCCACCTCCTATAGGACCCTATCATACAGCCCTGCCAATATCGTACACATCCGGCCAATATCATAAATTTTTGGTATCCATTTCCTTATCATCCTCTTTTATAGCCGTCTCTCTTGAAGCTCTGAGCAAGTCTCCTAATGATTCAGGCACCTCGCCTGACTGGTATATGGTTTCGTAATTCAGTCGTCCTCTCAGGGTTGCCTGCGCTTCCTTCAGGCCTAATATATCGAAAGCCCAAAGCGTCCCGCCAAGGCCCATGACCCCCAGACTAGCGCAGTTCATGGTGGCCAGATTTAGGGCTTGTATTGCGTCGTGGAACGGACTGAAGTGCTCGTGAGGATTCGTATTCGGTTCGTAGAATCTGGGCGTAGCGCGAAGATGTCGACGGTGTATAGCTCGTCGTGTAATCGCCGTAGATGTTAGAAAACACGTCGCGCCGAAGAAGAATATTGAAAGCTGCCGCAGGGATCGCTGCGAAGTGATTGGCGTTGTCTCGTATGCGGGTTCGGGTGGTTGTGACCGTGGCGAAGACGACGCCGGCGCTGCGGGCGATCGGGATGCCATTCGTATAATCGAGAGCTTCTGGAGAGCTTCCATGAGGATTGGTGCATGCGTGACGGGTATTTTTGGCAGTTGCGTCGGGCAATTGCACCATTAGCTCCCCAGCTGCGAGACTGGGGCTGCAGCAATATCGCGTGGCTTGGACAGGCCTAGTCGCGTGCGTGCCGTGTTCGCAGAAACACGAGCATTAGAGGCACAGCAGAAAGGCTTTGGAGCCATAAAGGAACTGGCAATTGGAGAAGGGTGAGGTCGGTAGCCAGGTAGACTGGGGAGCAAGAAAAAGTTGGAACGCAAGAGGCTTAGTCCCTCGGAGCGGATAAATACTTCACCCGGACTCATCGGCCAATGCTAACTAGATAGCTTCCTCCAAGGTCTGCACTGCAATCGATCCTCCAGAGCTCCGCTCAGATTTCAGTATCATCCTGCATCGTGTAAGAGCGGATTCACCGGAAATCCAAGCACTGCCCCGTATCGACGGAGTTGCCCTGTCTTGAGCCAAAGACGACCAGGGACGATATTTTTGTTGGTCAGTCGCACAACCTCAAGTCCGGACCGCATTGCGCTATGCTTTGGCTCCGTCGACATGAGCAGAGACGTTGTAGTTCCGAGCAGCTTGCGAACGCAATTGACACTAGAATCGCCAAATTTGCATGTACACCGCCCCTCATCCGTCACACGGGAGGTAGGTCATGCTCCCAAGCTCGCTAATTCGGGATGTTGATGACGGTTACGGCAGCTTGCGGAACCCGATGAACGTGTTTGTGTCCTGATCCGATACAGCAATAGGTCTGCTGTAGTCAGTTTCGAGCATATCACTTGTCGATCGTATGTCGTAGCGGCTTTTACGCCTTGCCTTCTCAGACGAGGAAGTAAGTTTCGAGCAACTTCGGGCGTGGTCGTCCAGCGTACAGCTTCCGTTACGAGGTTGTATTGTCCCGAAGATGCATATTCCCCAGTATGTGAGCATGGCCATGCAGTGGAGTATCATGCTTTCGGAGGCATTCGACGGCTCCAATACTCCTAGATTATAATTGACGACTGCAGTGGCAACCGCACGTACGATACCGCTACCCAGGCTCCCCTCTTCCCATCAGCATGCTTGCTTCCCGCCCTTCCCTTTTTTCCTATCCTCAGGCAGCTCTCCGATTCTTACCCACATAGGCTTCGCCCATCGCACAACATTAGTCTCGCAGTCAATACGTGACTCAGTCAGCACGCGGGGCATCTGCCACGAAAAGCATTGTGTTCAATATACCGGCAGGACAGTCAAAGGTTAGCTTCGCTGCGCTTGCAACAACACATGCGGCCAACGTTGGTCGCCATAGCTGGTTGTACCAGGCAGAATACAAAAAGATGGCTGGTTTGGAGGTCGGAAGCACGTATAAAATGGACTCTGACTTCCGGCAAGGAGACAATACAGAGCCACCAGAAATTTTGGACACTCGCTGGAAATATCAACGATCAGGCACTACTTCAACCATCGTTCACTTTCTGTCGAGCTCGTTGCACATCTCAGCTCCATTCCCCAACATGCTTTTCCCCAACGCTTTTCTCGCACTGTTCGCTCTCGTGACATTTGCGGTTGCCGTACCCGGATACAGCTCTCCACCTCCGAGCTCGTCTCTTCCGGGCTATGCACCGCCGCCACCTGCTACCACTTGTTCTGTTGGTAAGTTACTCTATACCCTACGAAATGCTGGAGATACTTACAGTGTCTAGTGTATAGCACCAAGACCAGCGTCGGAACATCCACGACTACTCATCTTTCCACGAAGACTGTGTATATTCCCATCACTACCGTGTCTGGCAGCCCCAAAACCACGGTTCAACCGACCCCTGTTACGCACGTTGGCACCTCTATCAAGGTAAGCAATAGACCAATGCGACCCTCCAAATATCAGCCTGACCTAGATTCCAGACTACCGTGATTACTGAAAGCGGTCTCATCACAAAGACCTTTTCCATCACCACAGTCATCTACTCAACCACAGTCGAAAGCACATGCAGCACCAAGACGAATACCATCACAGTCCCTTACACGTGAGTCCGCAGTATCCACCGTCATGCGAGATATGCTAATTTGCCAGCTCTTTATCCACCTCGTACTCGACTGGACTTTCGACTTGCACTGTCACATACGTAACGAGCAAGCCGTCTACATCTATCTGCACCGAGACCGCGCCAGTTACTTATACCACCACTTCAGTTGAAACGATGACTGCATGCACAGAGAATGGGGGCTATGGTCGTTGAACAAACACTTTCCTGCAAGCTCCTGGGTTCGAATAAGACAATTATGGCTGGATATGGTTGCGAGAAATAGAAATGGTCATTATGACTTGGAACACTCCTTATTCGCCGTATGTGGCAGCAATGATTCTTCATTAGCCCTGTTAAAACACTCATTTGCGTCTATAAGCATAGTCATCCTTGTATTCATAGGCATATTCATTCATTACTCGTATAAGCATACTCGCGCCTGAATCTACCAGGACAGAAATCTAAGAACAACTGTATCCGTCCACTTATATCCAAACCCAAAGGGATATCCTAGCGAAAAACAAAAGATGGCTATGAACTCCGAGCTGCTGATTTACCATAATCTCTTCCACAGCAATTTTCTTGACTATACACGCTAGCTACCACTATACCCATGCCATGCAATTTGAAACAACTCTGACCGACTGAAGATTGACGTCTGAGGCCACAGGTACGGTTCGGCTGTTGGTGCGAAATTTGATGTCCCCATACACTGGACCCTGACGGCGAGGCTGCGTCAAAAATGCCTTTCAGTCTGGACAAAATCAAAAAGAAGTCGCCAGCAGCCACCGATGCGAACGAGATCGACGAGCTTGGATGCCTGTTCAATGAAGCTCAAGACCTTGACCGAAATGACATCCAACCGGAAGCGGAGAAGAGCTGAGTGCACGGATTAGTAAGCTATATCGCACTAGCGCGTGACAGCGCGTATCAACCCCGCGCGTCCCTGCCGCAAGGTGTGCTCCACGCGTTCGCTTGCGCTTACCGGTGACCCCCTTCACTTGCGATCCCGCACTATACCACGAACCCTTCGCCTTTCCAGTACCTATAGATTTTGTACCTCTGCTTGTTCCAAAGACGTGCATTTGACGCCGTCGGGCGGCGAACCCCGCTCTTCAACCACTCGAACGATCCCGATTGCTTCACGAAGGGCGACTGCCTGCTGCGCAAGAATCGACGCTTCTCGACCGACGTCCGCGAGCTCATGCCCAGAACGAGCGCATATTCGCACTGAATAGCATACCATGGCTCAACGATCCTATCCGTGGCAGAGACGTGGAAACGAGCACAACGCGCCAGAGATAACCCCATCAAGCACCCGGGCGCGGGGAAAGTCTAAGAAGCGCAATGCGCGCAGCGGGGACTTTGGAGATACACAGAAACGCTCGAATAAGCGGCCTGCACCAAACAGAGATCATGGAGCTGTAATGCATTCCGAGGCGGTCCCACTTCCTGCTCGGCCTGCTCACCGCCCAACGCAAGGCATGCCTGAGGTCATCAGTCTAATTGACGACGATAGCGACACGGGAGATGCCGGCCTAAACCCCTATCCCTCTAGATATCCTGAGGGCTATGATCCCGCCCGTCATGCGGCAGCCAAGGCTCTAGCCCACACGGGCGCGCTCGTCAGTGCTTTGAAACATGGAGTCACGCCAGACGGATTGTCACAACTTCATGGCAGCTACAGTGACCCGCTGGACATACCGTCGAGTTCATCTGAGGACGATCTACCGGACTCAGACCGCGACACTCCTGGTCTTGCGCGGTATGCGTACTACGATCCGCCCCTACAAGCTCTGCCCCGGCTAAATTTGGCGCCTGAAGCTACAGGTACAGACGTGGTACCCACTTCGGAGCCGGTGCTTTGCCCTGAGCAGGCAGAGCTCGTGGACCTTATACTTAGCGGCAGAAATGTCTTCTACACGGGATCTGCTGGATGCGGAAAATCAACAGTTCTTAAAGCCTTTGTGAAGAAGTTTCGGGCCCAAGGGTGCAGAGTCAACATTGTAGCACCGACAGGACGAGCTGCGCTTGACATAAACGGTTCTACAACCTGGTACGCAATCCAAGGGTACAAGTTGTACCTACTTCCTGAACTGATCACACATTCAATCGCTAACTTGTACCTCATTTTCCAGGACGTATGCAGGATTTACTCCCGACTCTCACAAAAAGCCTCTTCAGGACCTGAAGAGAGCGGCCCATGGCAAGTTTGTACGGCAACGCCTCATGGATACCGACGTGCTTGTCATCGACGAGATAAGCATGGTGGAGAATCTACACTTCGAACGCATCAATGAAGTCATGAAAGAGGCCAGAGGAAACCCCCAGGCATTCGGGGGCGTACAACTTGTTGTAACCGGTGACTTTTGCCAGCTCCCACCCGTGAAGCCTTTCGGTCATTGTATCGAATGCGGTAGGGAATTAGTCGCGAAAAATGAAGGGACGGAGTATAAGTGCCGCATGCACGGGACGTACTACGACATCGATAAGTGGGCATTTAGGTCTAAAGCATGGAAAGAATGCGACTTCGCACATGTCAACCTGACGACCATCCATCGACAAAGCGATCGAGTTTTCATTGACATCCTAAATAAACTCCGCATGGGCATACAGCTTCCAGATGAATCAGTGGACCTCCTTCTGTACCATCCGTCGGAAACACGTAACGCAATCATGCTGTATACAACTCGCGAAGAAGTCAAGCGCGTCAATGACCAGAGGTTCGCAGCTCTCAAGTCGACAGCGCGTACGTACATGTGTCTGGATAACTTCAAATGGAACGAAAAGCACGGAAACCTCAGGAACAAAGGAGAAAAAGGCCCCGATGGCTCATTTCTCTCACTCCGGGAACACCGCTACGAGCCCAAGATCCAGCTCAAGAAGGGTATGCTCGTCGTCTTGCTCCATAATCTCGACCTTGGGTCCGGGTTAGTCAATGGTTCACAAGGTACCATACAGGAATTCGAGGAATACGATCCTGCCAAAATGCCAAAGCCGAACAGCGGCAGGAACAAGGATAGCGAGATAGCTCACCCTGGGGTGCCGACGCTAGGCGGCGACCATGCCGTCTTCCGCGAGTGGCAGCTAAAGGAGTATGTGAAGCAGATGGAATACAAGGCGTGGCCTGTTGTTCGTTTCATGAACGGTGTCAAGCGGACAATCTACGCTGACTGTACAATCAACGAGCTGGGGGATGATGCGCCGTACAGTCTGCTATCGAGGACACAAATACCGCTCATGGTACGTATACTAGCAAAACATTGGTCACAATTGCTAACAGGCTTTATTAGGCGGCATGGGCAATGACAACCCATAAGTCCCAGGGAATGACGCTAAATAGGGTTGTGGTTAATCTTTCCAGGTCATTTGAACAGGGTCAAGCATATGTTGCTCGTAAGTGGTTAGCATCCTCATATATCTATTGCTAATGTTCGGACAGTTAGTCGAGCGCGTTCTTTGGATGGATTGAAGGTGGAGTCTTTCCCATCCAGTGCACAAGGCTCTGGCAATGCGCAGGTCAAAGAGTTCCTGCGCGAAAAGTTTGGTATTTGCTGAATTTTGCATAATACCCCTTGCGCTGTTTCTACTATTTAGTTGGAATGTTGCAGGAGTTGGTCCGGCGTTCTGGTCCGTTGGGCGGTCGAGGGGTCCGATGAGGTGTGCAATCCGATCAAATGTAGGTGGAGGCCATAATCCATGAATTATCGAATGTCCACAATGCGTATTCTCACCTACCCGATAGTATCGCATGTTTTCCTTAAAAGTTGCGGATAGTGTTGAACCAGCTTATTTCCGACCCAGAAACGCTAACCGCAGAGGTCGTCTTACTCAGCATGCCGCACCAACAAGTGCATCGGTCAAGCACGCTCCTGTGCATGTTGGCTCGAAGGCGAGCGGCCATCGAAGGCGCTTCGCACAATAAAACGAACGACTTCCGCGCCTCCCACTCATCAGTCGCATTCAATTCGTCGAGTGATTCTGACGGCAAGTCTCTTACAGAGTCTGTGCTGGCGAACGGCCGTCCGTGCAGTGCACTCAACATAGGACTGCCGAGAATTAATACACATATAGTGGTTATCTTCATACTGATCGGTACATGTAAACTTCTGTCACCTCTCTCGTTTCATACCTACAATGATTTGAGAGATGTGAGCGCAGCTACTCAGGCTTTCTATACTCTGAGGCGTCACTCTAATGCTCCAGAACCGTGGCGTCCGTTCGCTGCTACGCCGCTCCGGTTCGTCAGCGCACTCGAATCACCCACATCATCCACGACTCTCGCGATGCATTTCACGCGCACTTTTCATCAATATCGCGTCCCCGAATGGTAAGCTTGAGTCGCTTCTTCGGCCCGTAATAGTTATGTGCCGAAGAAGCGACTCAAGCTTGCTATTCAGGATGCATCTGGCCGTCGCCACGAACTGGATCTCGAAACCATTCTTTTCCACCTGCAATCTGAGGTGAACAATATTGTCGCCTTCAACTTGAATCGATTACAATCGATCCAGCTTCAGTATGGACATTCCGCCCCTCTCTTAAACATCAATGGACCTTATCTCACCAAGACTGCCACAAACGCGTCTGAATTAGCCGCTACTTTTGCTACCGGTCTGCGGGAGAGGAAGGATGTCAGTACCTTGCGGTGGTATGGTTACGTCCATTTGTACGGGATTAGGTTGAGTATCGCCCTGAGGGTCCAACCGTACCTAGACGAAACTCATATATCGTATACCATGAACGACAGACTGGTGCCAATGCCAGCATCAGGACCGGCAGCGTCCGCGGAACCAGTGGCGCCTGCTGAGGAGCAAGAAAAAGGGGAAGGGGAGAGGAACATGTATTTGGGGGAAGAAAATGATCCCTTTGTATGACCCAATCATGAACAAGGAAGAGAATTAAATCGTCGTCCTTTCGGGTTGAGCGTGGCGACGCAAGGGATCGCGCGCTCTTTTTTAGTTACTAATACCTGCGAGCTCGGTCTAGTTCCGAAGAATCTTCCACTTCAACAAGGCGACATGGTGGGTAGCGCTCGATACTGCTGAGTTTCCTTATACCCTCCTCAGACCTTGTCTTGAACCGGAGCTGGAAGGAAGTTCCGACTCGTTGGAGCATGTTCGTTGTATGATCAGCAGTACATGAGTCATGCCAAGTGCCAGGCTACCACAAAGCGACCTGCGAGGCTTTTTGAGATCGTTTGACTCCCATCGGACTGATGTTCCGGTGATATAATGGTCTTAGGTCTTCTCGGGATGTCGATCCAGCATGGATGAAATTATAGTCGATTTATTAATGGTTAGTACTGAACGCTGTTTATCCTTCAATCATGTGTAATCTGATTTAGTTGTGGTTCGGAACTGGTCGAGGATCAGAAGGCGGTTAATATATTCAATACACCACCCACATAGAACGGCGCGATTTGATATTAACCAAATTGGGAGTAGACACACAGCTTAAAGTCTCTTGCCTCCCCGCAGTTGCTGCACTGCGTGCCAACGCATTGCATTTTGAGGGACTTCTACAGCATGGGCTTAAAGGTTTCGACCATCGGTCTGGTGCCCTGGCTGTTGGCTGGCCTAGCCACAGCACAATCCTCCGAACAGCATCCTTTGCTACCAACCTGGAAATGTACTACCTCAGGAGGATGCGTACAACAAAACACTTCCATTGTGCTTGACAAGGACTCCAAATACGCGCAAGGTGCCGCAGGCTCAAGAACCGCCGCCGACTATGCCGCCATGGGAGTTTCTACGTCAGGGAATGCGCTCAGCCTGTCTCATTACGTCAAATCTGGAGGCCAGTTGAATCCCGCGTCTCCTCGTGTCTACCTTCTTGGCAACGACGGGAGATACGTTATGATGCAGCTTCTAGGCCAAGAACTCTCCGTTGATGTAGACTATTCAGACGTGCCGTGCGGCGAGAACGGCGCCTTTTACCTCTCGGAAATGGCAGCAGATGGCAAGGGTAACGCAGCGGCGGGAACTGGCTACTGCGATGCGCAATGCCAAGGATACTGCTGCAATGAGATGGATGTGCTGGAGGCCAACTCAAGAGCCAACGCTATGACGGGCCACCCGTGCAACGGAAACAATTGCGACAAAGGCGGATGCGCCTACAACCCCTACCAGGCTGGTCAGCATAACTTCTGGGGACCTGGTCAAACAGTCGACACGTCGAAGCCGTTCACGGTCGTCACGCAATTCCAGGCCAACGGGGGTAGGTTATCATCTATCAACCGCAAATACATTCAAAACGGACGACAAATCAATAGCGGATCCATTACCAACTGTGGCTCTGAGGGGTCGACTGGCGGTCTAGCCGGTATGGGTGCCGCTCTTGGTCGCGGGAGTACGTGGTCACCTTTCCTTGCCCAACCTCTCAAACTCACTTGCCTAATCTCCTTTCGTCAAACCCTCAGAGCGTTACATGCGTCTCAGTGGCCTCGTCTGCTAACTGCGGACGCTATAGTGGTTCTGGCAATTAGCATCTGGAATGATGCCACGCAGCAAATGTCCTGGCTTGACTCTGGGGTCAACGGTCCATGCCGCAGTGGAGAGGGTAGTCCATCCAATATCCAAAATCAACACCCTGGCACTCACGTTGTCTATTCGAATATCAAATGGGGCGACATCGGATCAACAACAAGGGGCTGATGCTGAAAGCCATCGAGCGTGTACCCTAAGGCACATGATCACTCGGCGGGTCTCCACACATTCGTGATCGGAAAGTCTGTATCTACTTCATTAGCTCAAAATCTTTACTGTCTGCTTAGTTCTCGCCTTACTACATGCGAGGGAACCCAGGTCACCTTTGATGAACGATGTCGTGAGCTGTAACAAACATGGAGGAGACTCCGCTACTACAGACGACGCTGACTAATCTATGAGTAATATGCATGGTCCTTGAAATTCTTCACCCTCCACCGCCAATACCCCACTCGCCAATCCAGACAGCATTTACACGGCGCTGCTGAACAACCTATAAACCCACTCCGGAATGTGTGAATGCATTGAGGCGGCGCTTTGGAGGCATGGAGCGTAATAGTCGGTCCTCTTTCGTTCCGCACCGAGTCATTCCCGAGGCTCTTTCCAGCATCCTCTATTCCGCCAGCATCGATTAAACAACGCCAAAAGATGGAATAATCAAAGCCGGGAGACCATTCGCACATGAAACTGTCACGGATGTCTGCCTCGGCGAGCAGTCACACATCAACGCTATGGTCCCGGAGCAGTGGAGTTCGGCAGGTTCAACACGCGAACGGAATTCAATAAGGATCTTAAAAAGAAGGGACCGTCACTCATGCCCAGGATTTCAGTCGGCGGACAAATATTAGCGCCCAGCGTATCTGGGTGAAATCGGACGACCTCGACGGTGGCAGAAATAATATTGCGGACAACACTTAGAAACCAAAGAGCTCGATCATAAACCAACCATCTGGCTGTGTATTGGATGGTTACTCTGAGATGTGTTTGTAGTCTTGGGCAGCAATATTGCCGAGCCTAAACTCACTAGCATTAGAGACCAGCAAGCTCTCGTCTGCGATGAACGCTCCCGGCAACAGCGTGGCGGCTTCTCTGCTTACATTTTAGTCGGGTTATTTGCGGAGTGAGCTGGCGAAAAGGTTGCAGCAGGACTGTAATGTCGATAAAATTAACAAAAGTTCCTCGGGAGATCTGTCCCTAAGCCCGAACGCCTATCTACCATAACTTCCCAGTGTCGAATCTAGACGTTCTTTGGCCTGTTCAAACTCCGGGCAACGATCACAGTCCAGAGAGTTTAATCTTTCTTACCAAAGACTTCTCAAGGACCGTTCTACCTCGGCGTCGCAAGGAAAGACGGGCTCAAGATGCCAGGGTAACAAACTCTGGAACTGCGGTCCTGTCTTAAACTCACGAGTGAGGTACCGTGTACCTCTTGCTACTACCAACTGACCTCGGTCTTGGACACGATTTCAGGTCCAGCAATGTACAACAATTACTTAGTTGGGTGGTTCATCCGGCTCACCGCAGGATGCAACCAGCGAAGTGAGCAGAACAGGTTTCCAATATCCGCAGAAGCTATATTGCACTCGGTTCTTGCAATGCAAAGAGGGCCAACCTGGTAAACGGACATTGACATGACGCGTCAAAAGTCAGAAGTACTCGGTGTTGTTGTGCTTTTCGTCCGTCCAGCCTCGAAGCTGTCACTCTTGCCAAGACCCATCACACTACCGCGCGGACGGCGACCTACCCTCCCACGCACGCCAATCTTCGACTGGGAAACGCGTTTGCGGGAAGATACGGGCGTCAAGCCCCGTTTCTCCATGGGCAACTACGGCCGTAGCCGTATATCGAAGTGGCAATGCAAACCAACGTCGGATTGCAATATGAACAGCTGCTTGGCCGCAATGGTCCTACTAATACGAGAACAACTCTTTTCCGTGCTTCTATTAACAGCGTGATGATACGTCGAAGAAGCTTAGTGATGCCCCAGCAAGATGTTGATTGACGCATGGGCAACCATTAACCCATCGAAAATCATTGTGTGTACTGCGGTCCGTTCTTTATCTTCTAGATTTGCCGCACGACCTCGGTTCCCAACAAATAAAGTGGGGCATCCGGCAATCAGCAAAGATGACAGTGGTTTCACGGATTACACGGCGTCCTCGGATCCCTGTCAGCGTCTGGAGGAACAGGTAGCTTCTCAGCGCATGCCAAGTGGGTCTGGACACAGCGCAAATTATCCAGCCTGGTAGTCGGATGCCTTGCAGTACTACAAGCAATCATCGATTTCCAAACTTTGTCGGTTTTCGCGGGACTTCCGTGCAACTGGGATATTGGTGCGAAAGCCTTGGAGCCTTACTCAATAATGAGAATTCTCCTAGAACCCAGCGCAACGCAGATCAGCTCCAAACGCCGTCAAATAACTGCAAGCGCAACATGAGCGTCGCAAAATCGGTTATAATCCCAGCTGAAGGTGCTGATTTTGCATTGCACAATATCATCTACATCTGCATGCCAAGCAGAGAGGGCATCGGCCGAATTGTGCTCACCATCTGATCTCGTGTATCCTTGATCTATAGTCTACTGCAGAAGGTGATCGGTACCTGTCCCTTGACCCGCAGAATCTCCGCTGCAGAGCATGGTTATGCAGATCATCCTGGACGGTGCAACCTTCGGTCACTTTCGCAGTGACTTTGGTACATGGCTCGCCCGGAGGCTCCAGGCAGTCTCCGAGCTCTGTATCCAGACGAACTCCAATAGCGACACCACGCACAGCCTTGGGCCCGCAACGTTTCACGGAAATTTCGAAATCTCGACACCTTCCAGCTTGGGTTATTGATGGCGGGCGATATGACTGCACGACTTGTCAAGTCGTACATCTTCCCATATGTTGTGCCTGCTGAGCTCAGCCCTGCGACACTAGTATGTCTCGGATTATATTGTGGTTGGTTACATAGCCATTCCACACCTCAACACAGCATGTTGGCAAGGTTCGGCCCGGCGGTCTATCCTTCACATGTCGACCCCAGCCCCAATTTCGACTTGTGGTCCTTCCGTGCGAGACAAGCTCTGCGCCTCTCGGCCGCTAGTTACCTGCGTCCGCACCATGCTGCTCTGAGTAGCAGCGATCGCCCTTTCGGATGTAAGCTATCGCCCTTTCGGACTGAATCGGGCCCCAGCGCGAAATAAGCAACGCCGTGTATTCCCGCTCAAACACCGAGTGGAGGCTGTGAAGATCCTCCAATCATTCCTCCGTTTCCAAAATGCCGCCTTGTGGGCACGAATGAGAGGCGCGCTTTCTGCCATTGCTGACTGAACTAAGCTTACGGCGCGGGATAGTACCCGGTAGGCAGCGCCCGTGCGTCATCTCTGTAAGATGTCTGAAACGAAAACTCCTACGAATGACAATGCTTGTTGCGAATCGCCTGTATCCCTTCTCAGGCATGATCGCAGCTGAGGCACAGTCATGTCTAACCGGAGACTATCGTGCAATCGGCCTTCGAAGCGGAATTGTAGAGCTGAAGAAATCCTGCACATAAGGCAAGCATGGGTCACTTTTGGAATTTTATATTGAGATGGATGCCCAGAGGAACCGCTGATCATCACAGCATTCGGGCGAGACACCCATTCCGCGTTCTTCTATTGCAAATTGCCCACCTGCCAGTCATTTCGCGAGATTGTGACCAGGGTTCCTCGCACGACCTATACATCTGCAGTACCAACCAACACAATGGACCCGTCAGCCAGGCCAGCAGCTCTCCGCATTCTTATGCTCCACGGTAAACATACGCCTTGCGACACTTTAATTCAAGATTCTGACCTTATAGGGTACGCTCAATCCGGCCCAGAATTCGAAATCAAAACTAGGCGACTCTGCGACTACATCTCCAAACGCCTACCTGAGCCCCTGCGCGCAGACTACCCCGGCGGCTATGAATTCAAATACGCCAATGCACCGCATGAGATGCCAATCTACGAGAATGGTATTCACGAGCGAAGTGTATACGGATGGGCGCCCACCCTAGCGATCATGGAGGAGTACAAAGGACTTCCGCTCAGCCTGGATTATATCCGCGACTTCATTATCAAAGAGGGTCCATTTGACGGCATCATGGGTTTCTCTCAAGGCGGTGCCTTCGCCATGATGGTGGCATCTTGGTGTGAAGCGGCTGTAGATCCCGAAAGGCGACGAGCACTTGCATCTCAAGGTGTACCAATCACAAAGACTCCTCCCCAAGGACCCTTCAAGTTCGCCGTCAGCTTCTCAGGCTTCCGAGGACCCGCAAAATTCTACGATGGTCACTACAACCCACTCATCAAGACGCCAACACTGCTGGTCAGGGCACAGTGGGACCATATGGTCAGCGACCAGAGCGCACAAGAGCTGGCGGATACATGCGATCAGCCAGAGACAATCTGCCATCCCGGATCTCACTTTGTTCCGGGCGGAGAGAAGTATCTTGAGACGGTTGCGAGGTTTATGGCCCGGACGATGCTCGAGGGCGACGATCACTACGAACATGGAAGCGTGATGTACAGCGGTAACACGTCTGATGACAATGCATCGGCGTACACAGAGTCCGTGGGTTCATGCGACAGCACGCCGCGACGGACTACGGTGCGGTGCATCAGCAAGAAGAGGTATCGGACGCTTGTGCGACGTGAGGTGTCGAGGGATGTATCACCATTCTGAGAAGCCAACTCATACCAAGCTTCGCATAGACATAGATTGGGATGGGAAATACCAGGTGTCTTTTGGAGTTTTGCGTACCATTAGACATGGGCATTGAATGTACCAACATTGGTAGAACGAAGATAGTAGAATAAATACGCATGTTATGATACTCCAAACTTAGTGTATGCCTAAGGCCAGCGTGAAGCAATCGGAATTTTGCAAGGGAAACTACCGTCTGCACCTACAAACTGGGCCTGAAGTGCAGCTTTGAGATTTTCCCATTGCACGCGTAGATCTTTGGCAGAGTCTCGCCCAGGTTGTCCAGGGCTCTCATCGGACATTGCGGGTAGACTTCCCTACTTATGCCCCTTTTGAAGGAGATTCTTGGCCATTATGAATCCCAGCGATCCATATTCAGGCCTGCGACAGACTGTACAGCGCAATCATAATGAACAATACATCCGTGTCAACTAAACATTGACAACAACTCACTTCGTTTTGGTCTTCTCCCAACCTGCTTCCTTGGATCAGTGTTACACTCTACTATCGCGGTCGCCTCCTTTATCTGCCAGTGCGGAGGCTCTTCCCCACTCTTCAATACCGTATCGTCTTCCTCTATGTCCTTGACAATAGAAGACCCCCTGTGTAACCGGAGGTCACACTCCAGCACACCTAATTCATCAAGTACATATCCAAACCCAGGCAAAAGCATCGCAACCTCCAACTTCAATCGAGGCGAGGAAGCTTCATTCCTACCGCCGAGCTTGGAAACCCTGGTCACCATGTAAGCATTCGATATCGCAGGGCCTATCTGCATTCGGCAGAGATCTCTGGTTTTTGCTAAAGCCCCTGTCCCATCTGCACACTTATCCAACGCTGTTTGCAGTCTCCTGTAGTTGGCCGGGTCCCCGATGGAATAAAAATCCGTCCGAAACATGTAACGGACAATGCTGCACCATGGGGTGCCGTTTCGCAAGCCCACGGCGATCCCTCCTGTGACGCTAATATCATGGTAATCCTTGTATTGGAAGAGAACGGATGCCTCATCGAAGATGTTATACGTTGTATGAGCGCGGACCTCCTCAACTATCTGGCCACAGATCTTCATCAGTTTGGGCGCGTGGGCCTCTAGCTGTGCGTTTACGGGCGCGTTCACCTCCAGATCGAAGGATGTGGAGGAGCTAGAGCGCGGTGAAATGGATTTTGCCAGCACCATGTCGGTGTAAACAAAGCCAGGCAGGTCTTCGCTAGTTACATTGTACCAGTCTTTCTTCTCGACGTGCGGAATGACACATTCGGTTCTGACATAGCTTCGGATATAACCGTGCGCTATCGCCTGGACGGGAAGGCAGAGGAACTTCAAGGGATCGCGTTTGAGGGAGCATATCGCCGCCCAACTCTGGCCAGAGCGTTGACGTGCTAGAAGAGGAAGCCTGATGGATACACCTCCTGATCTGATACCTGGGGCGGGGAGGAATTCAATATTGCCGGGCCGTTTGAATTCTCTGCCTGTCAGGGTAGCCAGCTCTTCAAATTCAAAGCCTACTAAGTGATCCTCATCGAAGTCGGAAGGCGCAGGAGCCAGGATTGACAGCGCTCTGTCATAATTCCTAGGCGCCCATGCAAGGAGGGAGTAGTCCTCGTAACGCTTGAGGATTTCCTCCTGGAGTCGCTGAAACGCCCGATGGCCTTCTCCATAAAGCATAGGCATATTAACGTCGAATAAGCCCATAAGACAATATGCTTCGTCCTCGAGTCGCGTAGTTTGTCTCTTCGAAGCCCAAGACATCCGAACTGCAACATTGTACTCTTGAGGGGATTTGGTTGCGGTTAGAACTGGGATAGGTATTCTCGTGATAGCCGAGATAACCCTCTGAAGACTCATTCTCGTCCCAAAATAGTTCCAATGGACGTCGTAAAACCTGACACAAGAAGGTGCGATGATTTCTTGCAATGTCCAGCCTCTTGTGAACCATCTACAAGATCGCAGTTGCTCCGTCATAACATCGTGGTCGGGTTCGAGTCTTTCCCACCAGTTACGCTCGGCCTGTGTCGGGAAGTCCGAGTAATCTTCCAAGAAAGTGTAGCAGACAGCGCTCTGCTGGTACCAGCGGTACATGGAGTTGATGGCCTCGGAGAGCTCGGAACTGCTTGTTTTGTCGATGCAACAGGTATCCACCCACGCATACTGAAACCCGTCTTCCTGCGCTTGCTTGCAACACCTCCGAATCTTATCATTCGATTCTCCATTCTGGAATTGCTGGAAGGAGATCTCTCCCTTGCCCCAGGTGTGAGATAAGACGACGTATTCGGGTGTTCTGCTGTCGAAGAACTCCTCGAGCTTGAGGGATGATGTGTTGATAAGCCGCATATGTGTGCTGCTCTAGGAAAGGGGCTTCGGCAGAGACCGGTGCGCGAGGCTGAGACGCGAGAAGCGGTCGCGCGAAGGCGGCAGGCTTGCGAAGTTGGGAGATGACAGCTCACTTTGATCGTTGAGTAGCTAGTCGATGATTTGGCGAAAAATACTGTAATAAGCCATGACCAGAAAGTAGTAGTCGTAGAGCAAACGTTGGAAAAAAGCTTAGGTTTGCGCGATTGGGAAGGCTCAGCCCATTCGCCCAGACTAACCTAATGCAAGCTTAAATCATGGCACACAGAATCATACCATAAGTTGGATTGAATCATCAGATTGTTTTCATGGGAATCTTGTAGCGTCTTACATTGTCTACTTGAGGAAAGACTCGAGAAGGAGTCAGTGCATCGCCCCATTAATGTCTGTCCAAGTCCCTCCTCTCCTTTCGGGCTGTTCTCCGCCTGCCTCCTTCCCCTTCGTCTTACGATACTGACTCCTCCAGTGCCCGTTCGTAGACTCTGCCTTTCTGATGGTCTTCGCCGTCATGTTTTCCCTGCCTGCCGGTTGTTGCCCCTCTGGGATTGTTCGTGAAGCTCCGCGTGAACTTGGGGAGCTCGAACTCGGGTGGCGCTCTTCAGCGCACAAATAGGACCGCTCTTCCGTCCCACCACAGCAGCATACTTGTGCATATCTGATTCAACAGGTCCTTTGCGCTGCTCACTCGGCCTCGCGCACACTTTCGATGCTAGGCGCCGGCGATGCCGCTCGCGTTGGCCTTGAGGACGCGTAATCGGGGGTCAGATAGCCGAAGGTCCGCGAGGTGTTGCTGAGGGCCGCTTGGGGCTTGGCTTCGACCTCCGTGTCATCTTCCCAGCCGTTGATCTCGTCGGTAGGGAGCAAGGGGATGCGGAGGGTCTGGCGGCCAACGAGGTTGGGGATGAAGACATATTGAGTCTTTGAGGACATTTTGTTGGTGTGGGTGATGGAAGTAGTATCTTAGTGATGAGGTGTTGTGTGTATAGTGTGATGTTTTGTTGGGTCGAGTGTTCTTGTTCTGGTATGCGACAGGATCTGGAGCTGTGTGATGAGTCGATGAGGTGGAAATGTGATGGATACATATACTCTAATCGCAAAGCTTGGTGAGTCCATGATGGACGCGCAAACTCCTAAGCCCTAAACCCCAGCCTTAGATTCTAAACTCCATCACGATGGAGCGAGCCAATCGCAGCACACGGATCGTGCGTGGCGGAGACCGGTTCGCCCGCTTTTCTTCGCAAGAAACGGCGCAAACTGTCTTGTCCGAGCGAGCGGCCGGGGCAGCGGTGCGGGCGAAAGTGCTGGCGCACGGCGATAAGGCTCCAGCTCCCGGTGAATTTTGGCCAAGCGAACCAACAGGGGAAGAGCACCAATCACTGGCGTGAGCAGACTTGGCCAGCCTGCGCTCGGAGATTACAAGAGCCCGGCGGGGGATCGCGAGGAGCTTTTGCTCGCCGTCTGAGACACGTTCTCTCCTCCGCCAACTCACGCCGGGTTGTGCATCAAGCGAACGTCACCGTCGAGAACAGAACAAACCAGTCCCCGAGAATAAAATCACGTGGCAGCGGCAACCGCTCGTTGAGCAGAAAGCCGATGATGGCGCCTCCCTAACCGCGCCTTCCTCACGCGTCGAGCCAGTCTTGGCGTCATCACCAAGATTATATCCTGGGGCCTCGAGGTCGTGTTGGACTTTTCTCCGGCCCCCACACCCGCAGCTCAAATGCAATCAAATACATCCTTCAGCTTGAGCAACCTGCATCGGCTCGTTGCTATGACATAGTGATGGGAACAACCGTCCAATCCAGCCGTCGCGTCTAGGGGTGCGGTCCATCTCTACACCTCCATCCACGAGAATAATCCCAAGGACCATCTGATCGGGGCCTGCATAATGCAACATGGCACCCTGTTCGGGATGCGATAGGGAGTACATGATAAGAAAATTAGATACTAGATCAGCCATTTTTCCTGCTTTCTCAAAGGCCGTTCGTCGATAACGTTTACCTGCCGTTGCCTGAATCTCATCAAGTCTCGATGTCAGAAATTGACTCTCGCTTTGTTCATCATGGCCTCTGGGTATGTGTGTAACTAGTAGAGGAAGCTTTTGTTAACCTGACCAAGGTCGATAGCAGTCGCGGACAGGTCATGGGTAAGACCATTACGACCGACTTGCGCACCGGTACCTTCATTGTCGCCCTTATGACCGTCGTCTGTTCATTAGCCACGTCGCATCTATGGCATCTGATCTCCTTCGCTATCCACCAGCATCGCGCCAGTGGCAAACCCAGTGATGCTTTGTTCCGGCAGACACAGGCTATCCTACGCACCTTTCCCACCCCTGGCGCAGTCTTGGCCGATTTCACAAAATTGTATTGGTCGTGGAGGGCTTCGAAGGCCCATTCACCCGCAACCAGGATGGCACCCTTCGTCCTTTTTGCGGCCATCTTCACCGGTGTCACTCTCGTAACGGGAATCTTCTCAGCCTACATTATCGACACGACCAATCTCGTCGTGCTGGTAGACAGCTCATCGTGTGGGTCGCCCGATCTCTCATTAGCCGGAACGGGATGGGAGGGACTACGGAACAATTTTACGAGGCTCGTGGACACAATGGCGGCACAATTAGCATCGGAATGCTATCAGAATCCGCCATCATCCTCTCCGCAGTGCCGCGTTTATACAGAGCCAAGGATTCCATTCGATATTTCACGGGAAGACTGCCCATGGGATTCTTCCATGTGTCTGAAACTGGAATCCCCCGCGGTCACCATGGATTCAGGTCTGGTGGACGTGCGCGATGCATTTGGATTGAATCTACCCTCGAGCGACCAAGTACATTTCCGCAGGAAGACGTCCTGTGCCATATTACCACTAGAGAACCATACCTCGGTGGTACCAGCCAAAGAATACACTACAATGGAAAGAGAGGCACTTCCAGCGGAAGAATTGATGGTTTTGAGCTATACACAATCTCCTGAAGCAGCTTGGTGGGAAAATGCAACGTTTATATTGAGTCTGACCCTTTCGAACGTCACAACGGACTATTTTAACGTACGGTGAGCGACTCGTGAATATTCTTTCAAATGAGTGTTCCACTGACCACGAAAGCAGGGGGATTCCGATATACAAAGACCCATACTGGGCTTCGGTTTGGGATACCGTCTTGCCAACACCAGAGATGAGGCGCAATGATGCAGATATTGTGCTCAAATCCGTTGCGAAGAACCGAATTACGTACGATGAGCCCGTAGAGGACCCCATATTTTCCGCCCATAAGAAGTCTATCACCACCCTCCTCCTCAATGGCGGTGTGAACAGGACATATTATTTCCCAGATGTACGTGCCAAGAGTACATACGATAGCTGAACATGGCTGACTGACTTTCAGTTCCCAATGACAGCACTTGGCTGCGCCCAACAGGTATGATGACACTTGAGTCACCGATACCATGTCGCTCACTTTTCGCAGTATCAGTTCTGCCTTCAGAAAGACAACTGCACCGAGTTGAACCATTTGCCGCACAATCTGACGAACACCGACTTCCCAAGTGCAAGCAACCTCCAGCTATCCACTCTCCAGCTTCTTATCAATTCTTCTTTCTTGTTCAACATCTATAATCCCCGCTCACTCCTCGCTGACGACTTCATTCATATTGGCGGCCACATTGAAACCCTCCCAAGCGATCAATGGGTGAAGGAGCTAGTTGCTTGGGAATCCACTGTGTGGGCATCTCTACAGATAGCGATCGAAAAGTATGCAACAGGCGCTATCTCCATCGATCCGTATGCGGACAGCTACATCCTACCTCCTCAGACCGATGGCGACAAAGCTCTGTGCAAGATGCAACGCATGAGGAAGTCCGGAGGCGTTGTGTAAGAGCCAACAACTTTCTATACATACATATACGCATATGCTGATCAACAATAGCAACATCAACGTCTTTGCCCTCGCCTTTGTCTCTACCTTCGCAGGCCTCGTTGTTTTGATCGACATCGTTCTCCTCCGATTTCTGATTTACCTCTCAAAGTTCAAGCGTACTCGGTATCTGCACCCGCGCATCGAGCGCTGGATACAGGACGGTGTTCTCCAACTACAGCGGCGGGCCTTCGAGTCCTCTAGTCAAGGAACGTGGATTCGTCTTGACCAAGAGATTCCGATCACGACAGATAAGGAGGCCTTGAAGGACTTGTCCGTGGAACGATCCAGTACGCCGAAGGGCGACGAGACGGCGCAGACTTCACGAATGGCGGTCGAAGACGAATACTCCCTTGTCAAGTCAGAGACGGGGAGTGAATAAATGGAAACGATGGCGTGAGATAATGAATGACTCGCCTGTAGCGAGATCGAAGCTTGGAAGGACGGACACGGTCAAGATTTTAGTGCCCTGGGGCAAGTCTTAGACAGATCTGCGGCTAGTGATACAAACTGATGATGATATGCTTACAATCTCATAGTCGCACTTTCGGAGGCCCGGATCCCAAGCTTACGCATCGAATCTGTTTCCCTGTACGGCAAGATAGAGAGATACTAGATGGACAAGCTGACTAGCTAAATAGTTATGAACGATGGATGTAATAGAGTTGAAGCGGCTCAAGCCGAGAAATGGGGCTAGACATTGGAGTACGCTGGCAAGGTTGAGAGTCAGTCCGCGCCTCACAGCAACGTCCTATGGTGTTTCTCTTCCCGTGTCGAATCATACATGCAGATATTTGACCCGTGTATGCAAGGCAGCACACACCTTCCCTTGCTTTAGCTAATCCTGATTGGATTGCTAGTCTTGGCAAATGCAGCTTTGGGGCGGCCAACGTTGCTCATGCCAGCCTTCCACCACCAAAGATAAGAGATCTATTCCCCAATTCCAACCTTGTTGCCAGACTTTCCCTCCCACCGTGTTGATAAGGTGCGTACTTTGGTTTAAAATGCCTCTCGTGGGGTCTACGGGTAATGTTAGCGACTATTCTCACAGCACCATCTTTACTACCCAGACATCCAATTTCGAGTTCCAAAATGTGCCTCAGCTCACGAGCTACTGAGCTCCCCCAGCATCTCTTTCCTGCCACAATCGATGGATGGGCGGTTCGACACCGGTGACAGTTACGTTCTCGGTGCCTCCTTCCCTTGCATCAACGACTACTTTCGTTGCTTTTAGCACGGCACCAGATTCTTGGGGTACCGTATGATAGCTTGTACAGTTCTTGTCTGCCGTATGGAGTCGAGGCGCTCTACAGTCCTGGTGTCTGCCCCGAAGGCCACACGATTGCGGAATTGATGGAATTTCACTATCCTTCAGCCTCTAACAGCGCCTTGACCGGGACAGTCTTCCAGGCAAGTTGCTGCCGAAGGTCTGCTCAACATGTTCGTGACTCGAGAATATTACTGATGATGATCATGGCAGTAACATGACTTTCGGTCCCGAATGGCCGGCTCTTTGCTTGAGCCACGTCTCAACTTCACTAGCTATTTCTCTTCCATTTACCTCACACTATTCCCAGGAGGCGACTTCAATCACTGTAGATTATGAGTTCATCGAATATCAATATATCAACAGCACATATGGGACCAATGGCTACTCCACAGCAACGTACATGAACATCTCGACTACTATAGCGGGTATGGTAGCCGCCGATCCGATCGTTGTGGTTTGGGAATCCCGAGATCTGTCAGTGTTCTCTACGGATTATGTCTCTTCGCTAGCGGCTAGATACAACACCGCCTGGAATCCCTCAAGTACCTCGGAAAGCCCAGGGAACACCTCAAGCCTCCCTCGGTCGACGAGCTCGCCTCCTCTCTCCGATACGAGTTTGCCTTCCACCGCCAAATTGAGCGGCGGAGCTATAGCTGGCATCGTCGTAGGCGCAGTACTCGGCATAGCAGCCCTCATCACTGCAATAGTTCTCCTGATGATCCGAAGGAGGAGGAAAGCAAGGGCGATGGAAACCACGCAAGAAGGAGAGACTGTACCAGAGTTGGAAGACCAGGACAAGGCCCTCAGCAAGAAGAAGTGGTTCCTACGTGGCAAGTGGCGAAATGAAATGAGCGTCGAAGAGCCACAACATGAGCTTGATTCCAAGGCAGTCAATATAGTGCCAGGACCTCCAGTTGAGCTGGATGCGACAGAGCCGCAGCGCGCACAGTCTCCTATACGTCAAGGATCTCAATAATGCCAACGGCTCACTCTATGCATCTCCAACCCGCTCCTTACACCTCCACCTTCTCCAACTCCATGACAGGCAAAAGCGCCATGTGCAACTTCGAACTCCCATACGGCACAAACCTCGCCCAAAACGCCTCTCCCTTCCCCTCCACCTCAAATGTCCCCGGATCCGCCGGACTATCCCTCACAACCGGCCACTCGATCTCCCTCGCCCGAACCCTCAACTCCGTCGGCGGCGCGCCAAGATCCCATATAGGATTCTTTAGCTCATACTCACTATTGCCTTCATTAGTTACAACTTGGATCTGCGTAGGATCAATAGCAATATTCCAGATCGTCCCGTTCTTGGGCGTGAGTGAGTAATCTTCTGTTCGGCCGAGGGAATCTAGGGTGTCGGCGGGTAGGGGCTGCTGTGTGCGGTAGTTGATGGGGGAGTGGACTTGTACGTCTGACTCGATGGCGAGGGCGTAGAGGAGGGCGCCATGGTAGATGGCGGCTGTGTTGTTGGCGCGGTAGACTACTCGCGGCGAGGCGGAGAGTTCGATGCTCAGGGATGTCTTCCCGGCCGGGATGGAAAAGCTTTGGAGACCTCGCTCGTTAGGGGTGACTGTAGTTTTGCCGTTGATGGTGCTAGCCGTCTCAGCCCATGAGGGGATACGGACGTAGAAGGAGAAGGGCGCGGTAGCGGATATAGTGTATAAGATTGTGTGACCGAATGGGTATGTGGTGTTGGCAGCGACGTTCACCCTATTCGCACTATCCGGGCCGAGCTTCGTGCTCACCGTGGATGGGATCAGAAAGACATGTGCGAGGTTCCCGTCTTCTGTCGTCGCAAAAGAGTTTGCGAGGAACTTGGGATAGGCCTGTGGGTGATTGACAGTACAACACGGCTGGCATTTATTAGCAATCAAAGTCGCACTGAGGAGAATGGCCAACGTACATAGTTTGGCTCCAGCCCAAAAACGTTGGCATACGAATTGACATCCCACCATAGGTCATCTGTCGTTAAGTTACGAGACCAAGGCTGTCTCAATCAGCAACCTTATCGCAACCAAAGCACTGTACGAGTCTAACCTGGTTTTCTTGCTGAACGTATTGATGACTCCACCAGTTGGGTGCTACGCTGACTGGGAATGCATTGAACGCTGTCTGCTCTGCCCAGTCCGCGATGTCATTATCTCCAAGATACTGATATATGTAAGCGGATGAAAACATGACTTCGGCAGCAATACAAAGCTCAGCACCGCGGCTAGGGTTGAGGTCGGATATGTATTCATCCGCGATGATGGTTCCGGCTAGTGAGCGATGGTACTTCGCCAGGAGGTCGACCGCGAGTCTGGTCTGCGTCTTCATAGCTGGGTCGTTGGTGTTCCGATAAAGGGAGAGCGTGTACCGGAGACCTTCAGCCATGTTGACACCGTGCAGGAACACCCAGCTCATGTTGTACGGTGTGGTTTCGTAGTACACCTTAGGATAGCTTTCCTCGGTCCAGAACGTCCGCCAATCCGCGCCCCACAGCACACCGCCCTCAATCATCATCTCCATAGTCTCCCAAATGATCTCTGAATTATTCCTCGGATACTTTTCGAGCAGCCACTGCATCGGGATATGCATCTCATGCGTTCTCCCCACACCAAACCCCGCCGTGTCAAAGGTGTCGTTCCCGTGAACAAGCAAGCCCGTATAATTGTTCTTCAGCATACTATGCGCAAGCACCGTATACTTGTGCATCGCATCCACAATCTTCTCCGTACGCGAGGGATCCGCTTCCGCGTACTGTATCATACCCAGCAGGAGCAAGCATCTGGCCCAGAGACCTCTCGTCGCTCGCGTGGTCTCGAAGCCCAGCCAGCCATCGGCTTGTTGGTGGTTCAAAACATAATCAAGATAGTATTCAACCTGTCCGCGGATACGCTCATCGTCTAGAGCAAAGGCTAGGGGAACAAGTCCATTGAACCAGTACGGTGAGGCTTCGTCGAGTGCGGAGTATTCAGTTGAGCCGCCGATGTATTTTGAGTCGTGGACGAAGCGGTAGAAGTCGTAGAGATGTCCTGAGAGGCCTTCAGCTTCCAATTGGAGTTGGTCTTTGAACCAGCCGGCTGGCTTGATGAGGCCCAGGGGCAGGGGGCGGAAGATGGGTTGGACGACTGGGTGATTTCCTAGTTAGCTGAGGGATGAACATATGGTTGCTGCGCTCACGTGAAGTTTCGTTGTTAGGCTTCGGTTCACCTAGGGCCGCCTGCGGTAGGCTTATTGCCGCGAGAGCCGTGGTGAGAAGGTATACAAATACCATTGTTCTCGTGAGCCACTCCAAGTGGCGGCGACCGTGCGACCCAGCTGGTTGCGATACATGGCCAGGCATGGCTTTATAAATTGACCTGAAACAAGGATTGGTGGACAATAAGACCCTTGTAGCGGAGCATTTACTCAGTGCCGTCGGTAGATGGGACGACAAGGTAATGCGGATAGATTAATCCAAGTGGAGAGAGGGAGGGATCGTCGTGCCATCGCCTCGGTCCTTGTACAGTTACAGGATCATTTTCGTGAAGTGATGGTCTATGCTAGCAAGAAGTTTGTAGGAAGTATGTCGGGAGTCTACCGTACGGTAAGACGAAGAGCGGTTAGAAGCGTACGCACCGGAGAGGAAGGAGATGTGGACATTGCGGGGAATCCGGGTGCTTCACCCGCAGGACAGCGCTAGCTGCCTTCCGCTTTTGGACATGTCAGGGTATTTGAGATAGGGACACCGCACACCTCAACGTCCCCGGTCTAGCGAAGCATTACTCCAAAGAAATTCGGACGGGATTGCGAAAGGCGGAGATGGAGTCGTAATACCTATTCTAAAACGCTGTCGATCAATGCCATACCATCTAAACAAAAACGCTATTCGTCATGCAAACCGAGCAATAGACGGCCATCTCTCCCAAAACACGCTGCTCTCAAACAGGTCCGGATCCGGCTCCATTCTCACCGAACTTTGTAGGATCCCGCGTACTCTGCTTAGCCGCATGCAACGTCTCCGCGAGACGCGCCAGGTCCTCATTATTCAAAGCCTGTCAATCGCCTGTATCAGCAAACCGCCACCGCCACTCGAAGTAACTCGCTCTATGGATATCTTCATGCTAAATATACCAGGAAAGATTGGAGGAAGAGTAACAAGTCAAGAAGAGGACGGGAGTGCTCATGCCTTCTCCTTCTCCTTCTTCTTATCCTTGTGGTGATGTTTGTCCTTGTCCTTCTCCTTCTCGCCCTTCTTGGCTGCGGCCTCGGCCATGAGCTGCTCGAAGGCCATGAAGTCGCCTTCTTCGTCAGGATCGCGCTCGGCCTATTCGCCGTTAGCAACTTTCTAGTCCTCCACTCCCGTGAGCAAGCGGTGGATGGCTGGCAGCAACTTACCTTTTGGAACATCTCGCCGATAATGACCAGCGCGTGCGCGCGCTCCACCCTCTTCTCGAGCTTAACCTTCTTATCGTTAAGCACCTGGTCGCACACATCCCTGAGCACGCTCTGGATCTCGAACTTGCTACCCCTCCATGCGGCAGCCAAGATCTTGCCTGTGACTTTCTTCTCGTACTCAGCTTTCTTTTCATCTGTCCAGTCCTCTCCGCCCTTCTCTTCTAGCTTTGCCATCTCTTCCATCGTCAACTGTGCATCGATGGCTGCGGACATGGTGTTCCAAGTCTCCTTGACCAGCGTGCCCTTATCCTTGACTCGTGAGAAGAAACCTGAGATGCCGAGGAACTTCTGGCTCTTGATGAAAGAGGTCGCTTTTTGGAGGTAGGTTGTGCCGATGGCATGGAGGATTTCCAGACCGAAGGACTCCATCTTGAGGTTCTCGATCTCGAGTTGTGTCTTGTCTTTGAAGGCCTTGGTCACATCAGCACCCTTGTCGGTTTCTGTCCAGATAGATATGCGGTCCACGAGCTTCTTGGCGAGGGTTTGCACGCGCTCGTCTCGGATGCGCTTCCGCTCCATTTCGTATGCAGCGAGCTCTTCACGCTGCTCCTTGGTTAAACCACCTTTCTTTTTCTGCTTTTCGCGCAGCTCCTTCTCCGCATCCGTCACGCCCTGTGCTTCCAATCGTGCATCTTCCTCCGACTTATCCATAATAGCCGGCCGGATCGGTATTCCACGACCTGAGCGCGGGGTGCTGGTGCCGGACATGGAGGGTGTGGGTTGGGTGGAAGCGGCGGTGGAGGAGTCGACGGGTGTCTCAACGTAGGCAGGCGGAGGCGCGGAGTAGGCAGGCGGTGGAGCGCCCTCACCCTTCGTTTTGGCAGCCTCGGCGGCAGCTTCAGCTTCCTTAGCCTTCGCGGCGCTGGATGACGAGGGAGTCGTTTCAGCGGTCTGTCCGGCAGTGGGACTTGACGCTCCCGCAGCGGAGCTCGAAGCTTCGGGTTCGGCGGCAGCAGCCTTAGCGGCTTCCTCTTCTTCCATCTCGCGCATCGATATCTCCATGGTCTTTGTAAGGTCCTTCATAAGTGAGATTTCGCCGATCCTATAGCGCTATTAGCCTCGGAGCAACCGGTTGTTCCAAGAAGATCGTGTACCAGTCAACAAAAGCTTCTCCTCCGAAGATCATGGTGAAGAATTCGGATGGGTCCTCTGCTCGTCGTCAGTCACCGCTTCCCTGGTGTATACGAATTCCCCATACCGAACCCACTGGTCGGAACAGCGCGCTCTTTGCCATACTGATCGTACTGTTTCCGTAGCGTCTCGTCGCTGAGCACCTGGTATGCCTCGCCGATCTGTTGCTTGTGAGCCACTACCCCGCCAGGACCGCTGTGGTGGGGATCATTCATACCTCCTGGAACTTCTCGTGTGCCGTTTCGTCCCCGGGGTTCTTGTCTGCAAAAAGGTGAGCGGAGAAGGCTAGATTGTGGGCGGATAGGCTCGTACCAGGGTGTAGTTTTATCGCGAGCTTGCGGTATGCCTTCTTGATTTCCAGCTCTGTGGCGGTTGGAGGCACTTGCAGTGCATCGTAGTACACTGTGTCGACAACCATGATTATTGAGTGATAGGTGATGGGAGGACGCGAGAGGAATGAGGAGTTGGAGCGATTTATGGCTGTTGTTGGGGGGTTGACGCGAGGCTTCGGATTTTGCACCGCCGCAAGCCACACTAGCCGACGTCACCACCGCGCCAAGCCTCGTCCGATGAGCTCCGCGACCGCGTAGTGTTGCTGGTCTAATGTGACTACGCTTCTGAATCATAGAGAGCGGGGAGTTCACGAAACAGAGCTTCCAAGGGCCAGTGATGAATTGATCCCATTCGTAGATATACAGACTAGAGACCAGGTCTATCAGGCATATTCACCATGTCCACCACGAGTAGCTAAGTGGACCGACCAAAAGCCCGTATGATCAGTAAAACCCATGTCACCCATCGCCGCCCATGCAGACGCCATGCTAGAGCCCAACCAGCTACACATACCGGATAAGGGAATTTTGTTGGACTGCCACCAGCAGATATACGAGAAAAGAAATGAGCCGTAACCAAATCGCAGAGGATGGGCTCGCCTGCCGTACGCCATTATGGATTCTTACCCCCTTGGTCCGCCGTCCGCTTAGACTACAAGCTTGGCCTTCGCGCGACTGCTGCCAGAGTGTGCTGCCTCGGTGTGACCCGAGAACTCAACCACCTCGTTCTCCTTCAGCTGCAGTGCCTGCTTGAAGCGCCTGCCGATCTTCATGAGCGTCTCCTTGCCCTGCTCGGCCGACCTAGCCTTGGCCTGGTCCCCCTGGATGGCCCTGCCAACGGTCCGAGTCCAGAGGCCGATGCGGTAGAAGCCTCGTCGAACGTTGACCACAACGCCCATGACCTCGTTATCGTCCTCATCCTCAAGGTTCTCGCCAATGGCCGCAAGCATGACGTGCAGCCAGAGGGCATCGATATTGATCACTTTCTTGTCCTTGAACTGGAACGCCCACTTACCGCCGTGCTTGTTCTGCGAGTCTTCCCACTCGGGGCGCACGCCTTTCTTGAAGAGGTGGTAGTCGGACTTGAGCGCAAGGTCAGAGGTGGGTGTGATGTTGTTCTGCACTGAATCAGTTGTTGCTGTCGGAGGGCATATGGGCTAAACATACGTAGATCCCCCAGAACTCCTCGACTGAGTCGAATGAAATAACTTCCTTGAGCAGCTCGTTCCAGTTGTCGCCCTGCGCATGTTAGCGTGTTCCAAAGCCTGGCATCAAAGGAACGAGGAACGGACTTTGCCACTCGGCGGCTTGGTGAACCACAGCGTCCAGGTATTCATAAGCGGGTGCTTGACGTTAAAGTTGTTGGCATCGTGGAAGACGGTGCGGATCTCGCCGCTCGAAGCGCTCGGATCGGTGGACACATGGTCGTTGCTTGTCGCATTGTCCGACGGCGAGATGGGAATCGAATCTAGCGGTACCTGCTGGTCGAGGTTGGGGGTCGTTGCAACGTCGGCCATTGTGTGCGGTAATCAAAAAGGTGGCGGCAAGGAACAAATGTGGTGGGGTGCAGGGTGGTGTCGGCGGAGGAGTTGTTGTCGTGGGTGGGAGAGTTAAGACGCGGCGGCCTAGTCTCTGTTGGATTCGCACCGGGCGAATGCAGAAGGAAAGCAGTCGCGGACTAGTGCGAGGGCGTTTGCCGTTGCGAGGTAGGCGGTGAGAAGGGACGGGTGGTTGTTGTGCGGGTCTGGCTTTCACCTTCGGTCGCGGCTCGAAGAAAATGCAGGCGCCCGCGGTCGGGCGGTCTTGGCACGCCAAGCCTCGTTTCACACTTCAGCTTCAGAAACACAAGCAGAGGCACGGGGTGGGTGAGATTATGCTGAGAACAGTATTTATCATTCCTACTCAGCTTCACTATCTGTGACATGTCCACGCCACTGTTGCCAGCCATATCTACGTGATAGATATGGCCAGCAACAGCCTCGTCGCCGAGCAAGGCGCATTTCAATATCAGCACTTCTAGCGGCACAACTGCAGCCATTGAACGGCCGAATTGCAATTTGACATCCGTGCTATAACACCACAGCAGAGGCGGGAACTCGGGTTGTGAAGACGCTCGGCCACAGGTAGCATCTATACATTAGTATCTACGGGATGGGTACTACCCCAGGGGCGGACGCATCCGTTCATATTAATCATTATATATAGTGGGAGATCCAACACACCTGTCTGGTGCCTTAAAGCTCGCTCTTTCCAGCTTCGGTCACAGCGCTTGTATTCCACTCCCGGGTGCCGAGCAATTGCCCGATCTGCTCTCTGAACTGGCCAATTGCAATATCGAACCGCGCTCCAGCGAGCCAGGCAATGAGCAACTGTCATAATCAGCATCATCGCAGCCGTAGGGGAAGATTGTCTTACCATCAATCCCGTAATGAAACCAATAGTGGCTACCACCGCAAGAGCCATGTAGATGTTGTCCCATTTGGCCTCCTCTGCCTCTTTCTTCAGCCTTGCCTCCTCCTCTAGGCTGGCGGGCGACTTCGGGCCATCGATCGGAGGCTTCTGTGAGGGGAAGATGGTTTCGATGAATTGCTCAATCTATAGTACCGATTAGCATGTACACTACAATATAATGGGGGAGTGACGCACCTTTCCGCAGGCAATGCTGATCTTCAGAAAGTTCGGGTCATGCGGGTTATTCTTGTGGTGAATCTTCCTGGTGTACCGCTTGAATACCTCGCATACCATCTGAAGGTTCTGTGAAGACTCGATCATCAGCTGGCATGCATCGCCCTTGGTGATCTTCACATTCCTCTTGAAGATGTCGTAATTTTGGAAGCAAGCCTCCAAGGTCGCAATGGCCATGGACTGCGGAATCGCGCAAAAGTTGAAGACGCTCTGCTCCCGAATGCCTGCCAGGTAGTACAGACAGTCATCAGCTCGCTGTAGGGCTAGCAAGATCATCTCTGAGCTGCAGTTGAGAGCCTTCTCCTTGTTCTCGGGCAGGAACATGTCCTCGAACTTGTCAACGTATTTCGACCAGACCTCCTTTGGGTAGAAACGCCGCTTGTCGTCCAGATCCTCCTTGACATCGCGAATGATGTTGGTTTGCTGCAAGAATTGCCCCATGGACTCTGACAATTCCGGACGCTTGAGCAAAGCAGCATTGGCTAGACCGCCTTCCACGAAAAGACGGGTGAGACCCTCGCCGACGAGACCTGCAACGTAGTGGCAGTACAACTCGTAATCCTTGATGGTGTTTACTCCAACCAGGTTGTGCTCGGCATTGTTGCAATAGTCCGCCATACCGTTGCCCATTCTCTTGGTGATATCCTTGATAATGACCTGGTATGCCGGCTTGATCTTCTTGAACTCCTCAATGATCACGTTGAACTCCACCAGGACCTGCCGGTCCTTCTCGTCCGGGCCGCTGTCGTTGAAAGTCCAACCATCCTCGTCAAGTCTGTCCTGGAAATTCCGCAGTATAGGCTCCTTTGTCGACAGCGGCAGGGTCATGTCGTCCTCGACGGTATCTAAGGCCCTCAGGACAAGGTAGAAGAGCGCGACGGGGCCGAGCAGTTCCGGGTGGAGCTCCTTGATGACGGCGGCGAAACTTCGGCTCGTGAGATCGAGGAGTTGGAAGCATCGCTTCATCGTCGGCGTTTCATTCGCTTCGTTGCGCTCGTGGACGGGGTTGTGCCAGACTTTCCTGTGGATGAATTCAGCACAGCTCATGGACATGTACGCGCGCATGGCTCGCGCAATCTGGCGTATGCTACACCTGAACATACCATTGTACGATTGACCGGAGCTGTCTGGGGTGAATGACGAAATACAAGAGGCTCAGTGGGTTTGGCATGGCTGCGAAGTAAGGGGGCCCTGCAGCCGGGCGCGTTGCCGCAGAAGCAGCAGAACCGGAGGAGGCGGCGGGCTACGAGCTCGACCAAGGACTGTAAGAGGAGCTTGGAGCTTGGAGCTTGGATGACGCCTAAATGTGAATGGAGAGATGTGAGTTGGTTCGTGGTGCAGTACATATGAGAAAGGTGTGGGAAAGCGCGGCCCTAAAACTTTCTCCGCATTTTCGTCGTTGGTGGCCCGTGCCCGGGGTAAATAATCAGGGGCGCAGGGCTCCTGCCCTCCGCCATTCTCTATTCACGCGTCGAGTTAGGTGAGCATCTGCGTTCTGCGAGGCAACCCTCAAGGCCTCAATTCGTCTCTTTCCAGCCTGGCATTTATGGTACTGATACCTTATGGCACACCTCGCACCTCAACCACCACCAACTCTCCCATAACAAGCAAACATAAAGCTCCTGCCTTCACCGACAACATCACCATTGATCCCCACAAAGTTCCTCACACACTCTATCCAATTATTGCTCCCATCTGAGTCTGCCCCCGTTGACACATAACTGCCCTTACATCCACTCGCCCCGTAAAAGTTGAAGGTGCAGTCCACGCCCGCCGGCGGGTTTCCCGTTCGAAAACCTCGTGCAGTAGTGAAGTTCTTCGTATCGATGCACAGCCCAGCGGTGACATTGGTAAATGTCTGAAGCTCGCCTCTGCAGGCATACGCGGAGGATGTGATGACGTGCCCTGTGGGCAGATTCGCCTCGAAGGGACAGGGTGCTGAGCCATTTGTAGCGGCTGCGGAAGCGGTCGCGAAGGTGAGATATGGGACGAGCAAAACCACCTATCCTGAATATCAGCGCTCTCGCGGGCAAAGAATTCGGCAATTTTGTGGGGATCGCTTACATGGCGGAGGGTTCGCATCTTGGGAGCTACTACCTCGACTCCGATGGAGCAGAAGAGGGCTGATAAGATGAAGTTCATTTGTGCAGAGACGCGTTGCATTATCTTCAGGACCTACTTGGCTGATGGGTTGGTTGTACAGGATATATGTCTTGGAGCCGAATAAAATACATGACAACATTAGGTGCCCACCCCGCTGTGAACAGTAGTTGGAGGTTTCCATCAGTGCCATACCAAATATTGACAATATGAGATAAAATGCGGAAATACGATCCACAGTTAAACTTTGTAAAATACTGCTGTCTTGCGCACTATGATATATACGATCAATATACTGCGCTTTACCCGACAGACCGCGTTTAGAGCTGCATATAGTAGGTGAACTCGCTTGCAGGAAGGCTGTCACGTACCGACTTGAGAACTGCTTCGATTGGTTGGGGGTTGGCATTCCACAAGGTAATAGTTTGATAGAAGGCAGATGCAAGGGCTATGCTAAGAATGGGTATCATAATAGACTCCAAGACACCCATCTGACTGAACAAGTCTGAGGACCAATGCATCCAGAACGCAAACGCCGCGAATATATCCATGACCCCGCGTGATTTCCCAGCTCGCCATGCTCGACTCGAAAGCGAATCAGAAATAATCAAAGTTCATCGCCCCACCCCAGAATATCATAAACCTTCCTCTCAACCACAGCCGCTGGCCTCACAGCCAAGTTTCCCGGCCACTTTTCCTTCGGGTCAACCTACATTGGCACATCAGTCCACCGTCCTCATGTATCCTCATTCGAGGTAGAAGGGCGGTTACATACCGCAGTGCTGCCATTAAACGCCGTAGTGCGCTGATAAGCAAAGACAAAGTCTCGGTATGGGTCACCCGTAGGTTCCGTAGGAATCCGTGGCGTGGAAGAACGGGTACGGTTGGTGGTGAGCGACGTTGGGCGGGACGGAGCCGGAGAGGGCCTGGAAGCGGGCGAATTCGATGTGGATATGGATGTGCGTGATGTGGAAATTTGGCCTGCAGTTGTTGGTGCTGGTTTGTGTCGTGATGATGTAGCTTGGGGCGGACTTGACCAGTTGGCGGTGGCTCTAGGCTTTGGTGTGACCAGTGTAGCGGAGGTGTCAACTGGCAGAGAACGCCGTGGATGGCCAGGTTTGGTGCGCTGAAGATGCACTTGGGCCGCTTCCTGACGCGGCCTTGAGCCCCATGGCAGCGACTTCCGCTTCCTTTGCGGCGCTTCTGATCTCTGCTTCTCTGCTACAGGAGCACCAATAAGTTTCTTAGGTACCGTAACTCCTAGCTTTGGTACCGCAATTGTTTGTTCCGGTGCCGCGGCTAGCTGCTTTTGCACAGCAGACTTCCCGTCGAGCTCCTCCAGCGCCGTGCGAAGTGTCGCTACGCTCTGGACAACACCCTTGTTGTACATGATTCCCTGTACATTGTTCTTGTAGAAGCGATAGTATGGTTCTGCATCCTCTCCGCGGTCTAGACAATCATTCGCGTAGCTCCGATAATCAGTCCGGTTGCGTATAATGAAATCGTCCCACTGCCACTTAGGCACCATCTTGTCCTCCTGCTCTAGTTTGTACATCTGTTGGCATTGACCGAGGAAGTGCCGCTTGTCGCCTGTGTAGGCGGGGTACTCAAACTTGAATTTTTCGAAGACACTTGATGGTGCCACGGGTGGAAGCAATTTCGCTTTGGTGTCTGGTGGTGGACTTGCTGATGTCTGAATGACGTCGTGAGCCAGAGCATGGTTCTGTTTGAGCTTGAGTGCGGAGGACGGGATCGCGGGTTTGTATGTAACATTGTCGACTGTCATGTCGTCGGGACCGTGGATCTGAGCATAGTGTAACGGCCGCATGTAGTTCGTAGATGCAGTTGGGTACCGTTCAGTGTCCGAGGCATTTGCAGCCATGTCTTTCGTTGCCTTTGACGTATGAATGGGCGACACTGAGGCGTTCGACAGACCGTTCTCCTGTGAAATTGGAGCTGCATCTTCTTTGGCATCAGCATCAGCATCGGGCATGGCTCCATTGGCCGCATTCTTAGTCGAATTCTTGGCTTCTCCCAATCTAGCAGTGGAAAATCCCACCACGTCCTCGTCCAGCTTTCTGGACTCTTCTTTTCTCTTCACATACTCGGCCATCGATTCAGCCCTCCATTGTGGGAGTGTTTGCGACAGACCCAAAGCAGGTGATGGGTCCCAATCAATAACCTTGATTACCCTCCTCTTTGAGTGCCTGCTGCGTTTTTTGAATGGGGAATCCTCATACTTGCGCTTGGCACGTGCTACTGGAGAAAGCACGGGAGATTTTGTGGCGTCTGCGTGTGCGATTGATACGCGGCGAACATTACCATGCACCTGCTCACTCGATGGGCTTATCTTTACGGCAGATTTCTGACCAGAAACTCGGCTCGGCTCATGCTGTGCAGAGTTTTGTTCTCGTTGCTCCACCTCATCCCGCATTGAATTGACTTTGGGTGTAGAATGGTGTGGTGGCTGCAAAGAGCTCGGTGGGGCATCGATCATCGAGACATCATTGTCGCCTTCAGACGGTATGACCTCGTGTCCCCGCGCTGCGGCTGTAGAAGCATCATTTGTATCTCTATCCACGACTGTTGCTTGGTCTGTCCGGCTAGATGCATTGGCAGACCTAGTGGGAGCACTTTCAGTGCCTGACGACACAATATCATTATAAGTAGCAAAGATGACGGAAGTCGTTGAGGTATCACCCGACGTGCCACTTGAAGTTTGAGGTTGCGTTAGTACAGCGGACTTTGCGCCAGCCATCGAGTCTGTGCTCTTCTTCGCTGGGTGGGGCGTCTCCTTCACTTGCACTACCGTTTGCGGTCGAGCGAGTTCGGGAGAACCTTGCTCTGCGCTGGAAGGGTCTTCCCCAAGCCCGCGGGGAAGGGTGGTCTCCATCTCCATCTCCATGTCTTCATCTGAGTCGTCATTGGCTCGAATATCTGGGGGAGACGATGGCGGATTGATTGTTTCAGACTCATCAACTTCGAGTACATTCGAAAGCAGGTGAGGTGACTGAGCGGCACGGGCCTTTTGCGCAACAGGATTTCGATCAGCAGGGGTAGGCCGGATCTCGAAACTGGAATCGGGAGGAAGGCCTTGGTCCGCCCTTTCCGGCCGCTTGGGAGTCTTTGGAGCTGGAGAAGAGGACCAAGACATCTGACTGGTTGGTAGTGCTGATTCAACCTCTGGGGATTCAGGGCTCGCAATTTCTTCACCTATGACATATTCGACTGTAGGCAGGTCGTCCTCTAGACTCCGGCGGGCGTTTTCAGCATGCTCGATGAAGGCTGTCAAATTCCGAATGGGCACGTTGGCATCAGTGAAGCGGAAACCTGGTGGTGGCCTCGCCCAGGACTCCGGCTTGAGTAGAAGGCCCCGTTGCTCAGGCGGTGCTACGGCGGGGGTGTGGTTGAAGTACGTACCCTTGATCCAATCCGGCTCATCGTCTGCCTGGGATCCATCTCCAGGAACTTCAGCATTTAGTTCATCTGCAAAGGCCAAAGACCCATCGAGCTCACTTTCTTGAGGTATATTGTGCGCACGATCCTCAGCTGTTGTATTTGGCACTTTCTGGGAGGACGTGGAAGTTGTAGACGCCAATTGCCATCTCCGCGGCGAGCCATTGGCATTATGCTGGACGGCTGGGATGACAGGCGATCGGACCGTCCGCTGTTTGTCCACTTCGCTCGCTGGTTTATGCAAATTACGACCGACTGCTCTTGGAGCAAGCGCATGCTCAGGCGTCTGATTCCGTGAAGGGGCGGCTCCTCGATTCCGTTTGAGCAGGCTGAGCAGCGCTGCCTGTTGTGTCGACTTCGACGGTAGCCCGCCTGTAAGTTCCCCTCCAGTAGCGTCCTCTTGTGGGCCGGGCTGCTTCGTTCTCGATGCGTCTCCGCCCACCCTCTGCCGCTGTGAGGGGTATTGAGATGCGAATTGGGTACCGAAGGCAGTCTGGGTGTGTTGATCATGACACCCGAGGCTACCCTCGTCTGGCGGCTCCGGTTTCGACATTGTCCCTTCCTCCCAATCAAGGCCTTTGAGGAAGCATCGGCGATCCCCACGTGCCCTCGTGTTGCGAAGCCTCTCCAAAGCAATCTTGACTTTATCGCAAGCCGCCAAACTTGTCGGCGGGGTGGGGGTGTTTGGGTCGTAGCTTGGGTCGAATTGCCAATCGACAGCGTCGAGAAACAGGCGAAGCTGCCTCGGCGGAGGACCGTATGGTGTGTATCGGACGATGTATCTGCGAACGAACAAATTCTTGCCACGAATGATCGGCTTGGTGTGCTTTCCCTTGAAGTGTCCGTGCAGGTCTCGGTCGCACTTGTGCGATAATTGCGCTTCTACGAGGGCGTGGCCGTCGGTCACTACAAGCGGGTGATTCTGTGGAGGAACGTCAGTACGTGCATTGTAAATATGTAACAGAAGGGGAATAGCGTGCCTTGACGATGCGCAGACTGTGAGCCTGTCCGGGGCCAGGGTCAATGGTGTTGAAGATGTCGAGACAGCTCCCGTTGTCCTCGTAAATTGCTGCCCAGTTGCCCAATGGTTCCGGCTTTACATCTGCAGCGTTCTGGGAGGCCCTGTCCTTCAGCCACTGATCACCGAGACGTAGTGTTATTGCAACATGTTCCTCCAACCAACCGTTGTGGTGAGTGTCCATAAATAAAGGTTCAGATGAAGTGTTCGCGCGCAGCCGACACGCGACGCGACGGGGCCGCCGCGGGGGGTGGATCTTCAATCCACCATAGGCACACACACAACGCCGGCATGGTCCTCAATCGTCCTGAAGCCTCAAGGTCGTATTAGTGATAGAAGCCGGAGCGTCCGAGACACTGGTTGGAATGCGCAGAGTCGGAAGTATCGTATTTCACGTTGTTTGGCCCCTCATCGCTGCAGCCTCGCACCTTCCTCTCACCGCGACTATCGCAGTAAACAACTACCTACCCGCTCAGAGCAAACGGCCATGCGTCAAGGCCCCCATGTTCGCTTTGCGATCCAAGGTCGACTCCGAGGACTGCATCCGTCTACAGGTTCAAATGCATCGTTGAGAGCCGTCACCAGGTGTGGCAGCTGTGTGGCAGTTGTGTGGCTGGGCGAATCGATTGCACGTGACCGCGTCGTCATCGGTCATCGGCCACCAGTTGGCGGAGCGTCTTTTCTGTTGCCTCGATGTCCCACGCGCCTACTCGCCGCCCGACAGCAGTCGGACGTCGGCCGTCTGGTTCTAGCACTCGCTCAGCCATCCCATCACTTCTTTCACCTCGTGCGAAGCCCCATTCCTACCCCGTTTTCTCTCTTCCTGCATGCTTCTCCCGTCAACTTTCTCGGAGACTCGGCGATGAGACTCCACCACGACACCCCACACGACTCAGTGCACGCTGTAGACCACACCTGATGCTGCTCCCCGCAGGCGACTGACACGTAGCCCACCGCTCTCGCCCCGCAACCGCTACCCTTCTCTCTGGCCAGTCCCGGCTGCCGTAGCCATGGCCAGAGACGGGCAGGCTCCGCTGCATGATACGCTCCACCAGATGCATGCCACGGCATCGCGCTCCGACGCCTTGACCACCTTCGACGACCTCACCGCCCCACCCGCGTCTTCTTCGGCGAATGAGGCCAAGGGTATCGACCTTGTGCAGGGCGGATTGAGCGGGCTTTATAGTCGCATAAAGGCATTCGGGGGTGTCAAAGAAGCCGGAGTCGAGCTTCAGGACGATGCGTCTGGAGGAGGGGCGCGAAACAAGGGAGCTGCCAAGGGCAACAACTCTTCAAAGAGCCCTGCTGGGACGGCCGTGTCGTCTCCCGTCGTCATCTCTGTTCCTTCTTCACGGTTGCAATCTCCGCTAGTAGCAAACTTTCCTGATCATCAACTGCCACCCTCGCGCGACTCGAATATATCAAGCTCTGCCGTGTCAAGTAAACCTTCTCTAAGCGGCTCACGATCCTCGGTTGCCACCACACGATCGCGACCACCGGCAGCGATAGGCTCAGAGTCCGCCAAAGCAGTGAACGAGGAACCGCTTACGCAAAGTCCTCTCAGCACGGCATCCAAGAGCCACAGTATCCCCTCTTTAGATCAGCCGTCAAAGACTTCCCACTCCGTCCCGAAGCCCAAAGCCTCGCCCAACTATGCGCAAAACCGTGACGAGCCGTTCAGGCAACGAGCGAACGACTTGGATTTGATGGGACAGGAGAGCGATACCACAGAAGACGATATGGTTGTCATTGAAGAAGGTGGATTCTCGAACGACAATGCCAAATTCGCCTTTTCACTTGATGCAGGGAACGATATGCTGTCCAGGCATAGTTCCCGGGGCGATGGGCAATACAAATCCACTTCTGCATCATTGAAAGAGCCAGGCGTACGCTCGGACAACGGCTCCGAGGCTACAGAGGTCCCACGCGTCACCGCCAGCGCGCAAACACCTGTTCTAGCGCCAGCACCGCAGCGGCCGCCATTGGTGTCCGTCGGTCCGTCGCACCTGCCCGGCTATCGCCCGTCCAGGGCTTCCTCTTCTGATGGACTAAGTTCCATTGTTACCAATACCACTATACGAAGTCCTCCCATTCCTCCTATTCAAGAGATACAGCAAAAAACTACCAGGGCAGCTACCAACCTCCCAAACAACGCTTTCTCTCAGATGCGCCGCAAGATCCTCGACCGTGAGTTTTGGATGCGAGACGAAAACGCCAAGGACTGCTTTAACTGCGGCGACGCTTTCTCCACGTTTCGGCGCAAACATCACTGCCGTACCTGTGGTCAGATCTTTGACGCAAAATGTACCTCCTTGGTGTCCGGCAAGATGTTCGGTCAATCTGGCAATCTTCGCGTATGCAAACCGTGCGAAGCAATCATCTACGGCAACGACGATGATTCTTCAGTGTATACAGATGAAGGTGACCAAGTGTCTGTTTACGCGCAGGAAGATAAGGAAGGCGACGACCGCTTTGACCCTTCTGAGAGTGACCATACTAAGATTGGCACACCCACCATCAGTATACCTATGTCAAGGAAGGCTGGGAGCGAGAAGAAGCGCCGGAGCGCAGTCATCGAAGTCGCACCTCCTACACTTGCTAGGCCAAGCTCATCTCGATCATTGCGGTCGCTGAGCGGCCGACCGCGGTCCTCAAGTCACAAGCGCCACCACTCCCGTCATCAGCATATGCGGAACGTCAGATACGAGGATCGAGCGCCCTTTCATCAATACGACACAGGGAATCGCCGAAACCGTTCAGCTCTGCCCGCCTTTCACCATGACAACATCATCGATCCAGATCTCGCTCCTTTCATGTCAGATGAGGGATCGAGCGAGGAGGAACAGGCGAGCATCTTTGCCACATTAAACCGAGATTCGCCATCGCATGCGAGCATGGACAGTGAGAAAAGTGGCTTGGGGGGGTTATTCGCAGCCATCAGGAAGGGCAAGTCGAAGGGCGAAAGGAGCGTCACGGGCAGCGTTCACGCAAAGGAGGCCGATAACATAAGCGCCACAAGTCGTCACGTCAACAGGCATTCACATACCCGCAGACGGAATCTCAGCGTGAGCAGCGTCACACATCGACCTTCACCCCGACGATCGAAGAGCAACAGTCTATTACGGCCTTTCAGTGGTGCCTTTGGAGCGCCTATCACACAGCCAACTACACCACAGCCGCAACCTACTCCTACACCGCCACCTCCTTCAAAGATCACTCGGAGTGCGTCCATGCAGGGAGGCAAGGCGCCACAAATCGAATTGAACAGTGCTAGTCTCGAGCATGTGCGCAAGCTTCTTAAACAGATGCTGCACGATGCAGGCATTGCCCACTTGTCCAGTTGGGAGAAAGCTCTGGTCCCCATATTGCTCCAATGCACCGACGATGTCAATCCAGACCTTCACCGGGGCGATGACATCGACATTCGGCATTACATCAAGCTGAAGAAGATTCCTGGGGGAAAGCCACGCGATACATCCTACGTGTCTGGCGTTGTTTTCACTAAGAATATTGCTCTCAAAAGCATGCAACGGCGCATCGCAGATCCTCGCATCGTGATCATCACTTTCGCGATCGAGTATGCCCGCCACCAGAACCACTTCATGAGTCTCGAACCAGTCATCGCGCAAGAGAGAGAGTATCTTCGCAATCTCGTTCACCGAATTGCCGCTTTACAACCTCAGCTTCTTCTGGTGCAACGCAATGTTTCGGGGCTTGCACTGGAGTTCCTCGAGCAAGCCGGAATTGCCGTTGCATACAACGTTAAAGAGACCGTCCTCAATGCGGTAGCAAGGTGTACTCAAGCAAAACAGATCACATCGGTGGATCAGATCGCTGACCCCTCTCGTGTTGGCCACTGCGGAAGCTTCGAAGTCAAGTCGTACATCTGCAGCAACGTGAAGAAGACGTATCTCTACCTATCCGGCTGTCAGCCAGACCTGGGGTGCACGATAGTGCTACGGGGTGCTGAAATGCACAGCTTATCGAGGTTGAAGCGGATCACCGAATTCATGTGCTACGTGGTATACAACCTCAAGCTGGAGACATGCCTCATGCGTGATGAGTTTGTCTTAATTCCTGCTACGGCGAGCAGCGGAACTTTAACCTCGACTTCTCTACAAGGGAATCCCCAGGATGAGAGAGACAGACCGCACCCTGCAAACCTATCGACTATGGCAATTACTTTAAAGCTGGAAAATGAATCAGAGCAACACACGGAGAATCCGCCGGTTGAAGTCGACGCGCCAGCACCCTCCTTCTATAGCGAAATGGTAGAGAACCACAGGACGAAAATCCTTTCAGCATCGCCGTTTGTCAAGTTCATGCAGCCGTATCTGCTGAATCAGGCGCGAGAGTATGAAAAGAAGCTCGGTTCTCTGAAAAGATTACGGGATCAGTACATTACGGATGAGACGCAAAACGAAGGGCAATTGCAGAAATTCGAGTTGGTTCAGCCTGAGATGGTACATGTCGTTGTCGAAAAAGCGTCAAAACAAGTCCGCGAATTCTTGCACGCCGTGCATGCATCCGAGTACGACAAAGCGCTGCACAATTACAAGACTCAGAAGAGGCAGTGGGAAGCATATCTGGCTACCAATATGGACCTGTTCGATCCTTTCAACCACCAGAAGATTGCTGTGCTGTACAGCGTCGTCAACACGGCAACATCTACGCCATGCATTGGACCGGACATCATAGCTCTCAACTTCTACCAAGAGCATGATTTCGACGACGGATACACACCCGATTGCACACTTGGACAGTACGTCGAGGATCTATGCCACTCATCAAGCATGCTGTGCGAGGTCGATGGATGCAATCGTAGGATGCTAGAGCATTCGCGCCAGTACGTTCACGGGGACGGACAGATGAGCGTAATTGTGCAGAAGTATCCTGCCAAGCTGAAAGGGCTGGCCAATACGATTCTCATGTGGAGCTGTTGTAGAATCTGCGGTCAGGAAACCCAAGCACTTCCCATGTCGGAGAGCAGCTGGAAATACTCCTTCGCGAAATATCTGGAGTTGACTTTCTGGAGCAGCAATCTGCATCCTCGCGCCGACATCTGCCCTCACGACATACACAAGAATCACGTTCGGTACTTTGGTTTCAACAATGTCGCTCTACGAATTCAGTTTGACCCAGTACCCCTATACGAAGTCATCGTGCCGCGCCCTATCGTGACCTGGAAAGTAGACAGCGACCTGAGGCTGAAGAATGATCAGTTTTTGAAAATCGAAGAGCGACTGGACCATTTCATGACTTCGGTGAAGTCGAGAATTAAGAGCATACACGCAGAGAGCGTCATTCCAGAGAAGGTCGAGCTTTGCAGGGCTGAGGTGGAGAAGCTGCTCAGACGCGCCAATGAGGAGCATGACTGGCTCAGGCAGAAGCTACAGGACAAATACATGAACTCGAAGTACTACGAAATCATCCCGCTTAACAGGGCTATTCGTGCGATACAGGAGAAAGCTATCGCATGGGATGAGACCTTCACCGAGTTTGAACACCAATTCTTCCCATCCGAAAAAGATATCAGGCGGCTCGCAACTCTCCAGCTGAAGAAGCTGTTCCTCGAGCGCGACGAGTCCACCAGCTCATTGACGTCTGTTGAGGAAGGATCAGAGTTGGTTGAAGAACCTGCGATGAACGAAAACGGCGAACCAGTTGCATTGACCCCGATGCCATCAAGCATGTCCCCCGAGCGTGCGCGCCATATGCTCAACTCTGTCGTGGAAGAAGACCAGTCTCACGGTAGCCAACCTACTGATGCACCTCGACCTTCGTTGAACGAGAGAGTCCTCACATCGCCTCCTACCACGCCAAGGCCTGAGTTGCCAATACAGACCCCCATCGAAGCATTGCAGAGGGATGATGTTCGACACTTGGATCTTGCGGTTTCTTCCAACTTCCCAGATACTGCTATCTCCAAAGATGAGTCCCTGTTAAAAACACCAACTCTTCCAGCTGAGCCGAATCAAGCGGACCCAGGACTCGCTACGCCTACTGCACTTCCAAAGGTCAATCCCATAGACAGGAGCGTTGCGGAGGCGATTGAGAATATGCCAGCATCACCAAACCCTACATCTTCGTCTAGTGCAATTCTTGAGAGCAAGATTCCAAGGCCGGTGGACACCGGCAGACGCGAGGGCGGGTCTTTAACTAGGCCATCTGCACTAATTCGGACGCAATCTCAACCGGGTGGAGTCTCGAAGCAGTCCATCTCTTCTCCAACTACCATCCCTAGCAGCGGACCTGACTCTCCCAAGTTGGGCGAGACAACCAAGGCATTGGAGAGATTATCGGAAAGGTTGAACTTGGGTGCATTCAAGCAGTCCAAGTCCACCAGCAAGATCCCTCGCTCGGTACCTTTCAGATCGACAAAAGAAGCTTCCAAGGTGTCCAAATTGGCAGAACATTTCGAGCAACTGTCCCGCGAATTTCAAAAAGAGCGAATGCGCGAACGACGTAATGAACGGAACCGACAGGCACGCGCGTATCCTCTTGCATCATCAAAACCCATTGTCGAAGTTTACAAGGACGTTCATGAAGCCGTGCAGGAGCACAATCCATCAGAAGAAGATCTGCATTCCTCGCCAAATCGTACCAGCATCGATAACAGTACCCTGGGTGATAGCGCGTACACGGAAACAACAGCCCCAACAACCGCCAACACGTCGCCTGTCGAAGAGCGTCATCACAGGGACAGAGCGGAGCATACCGCTGAAAGCGAAGAGCCCCCCAGCACCCCTAGCCATACGGCATCCGACGCCGAGCACGAAGCAAGCGACGTGGAAATCCTACCAGAGGATGTACCCCTTCCAGACAGCATCGCCAGTTCAGACCTGCTCTCCATGACAGAATCACAACTCGAGAGCTCGCTTGAGCTACCCAAGCACGAGAAGAACACCCTAATGAAGATGCTGACCAGCTTCTGGTCTGAGCGGTCCGCCAGCGGTTGGGCACCACTCGACTACCCTTTCGCGCAAATTGAGCACGTATGGGAAGACTCCGATATCATCGTCCGCGAAGACGAGCCCAGTTCCATCATCGCTCTCGCACTCTCGAGCCCAGACTATCTTACCAAACTGCAATCTTTCCGCGCCGATCCTGTTGCGGAGAATGGCACCCCGAGCCTAGAGAGCTCTGAAGCATCTATCGAGCGTAACCTCCTCCATGAGAAAAACACAAACATTCGTTACGGCTTCACCAACCGCGGTGTTAAAGCGCAGTGCAAGATCTTCTATGCCCAGTCCTTTGATGCTCTCCGTCGGAAATGCGGCGTCGCCGATCGCTTCGTTGAGTCGCTTTCCCGTTGCTCTAAGTGGGACTCCAAAGGCGGAAAATCAAAGTCCATCTTCCTGAAAACCCTCGACGACCGCTTCGTTCTCAAATCCCTTAGTCCCATCGAAGTCCAAGCCTTCTTCCGCTTCGCGCCCAACTACTTCGCCTTCACGCACCAGAACCTCTTCAACGGCCTACCCTCCGTCATTGCCAAGATGTTCGGCCTCTTCCAAGTACAAATCAAGACACCAACCGGCCGCGACTTTGACTGGTTCATGCTAGTCATGGAAAACTTGTTCTACGACCGCGAACCGAACCGGAGATACGACTTGAAGGGTAGTATGCGGAATCGCAAGATACAGAGTACAGGCGAGAGGGACGAGGTGCTGCTTGATGAAAACCTTGTGGATATTATTTACAGTGAGACACCAATTTTCGTGAGAGAACATACCAAGAAGCTACTTAAGGCGAGTGTTTGGAACGATACGCTCTTCCTGTCGCAGAATAACGTCATGGATTATAGCCTGATGGCGGGCTTTGACGACACCAACCGCGAGATCATCGTGGGGATCATCGGTAAGCAACCCCCCATTGCTTACCAAGTAGCTGGAGGAATAAGCTAACGAAACGGACAGACTGCATACGTACATACACCTGGGACAAGAAGCTCGAGTCTTGGATCAAAGACCGCGGCAAGAACAAACCTACCATTACATCCCCGAAGGACTATAGGAATCGCTTCCGTATAGCAATGGAAAAGTATATCCTCCAGGCCCCGAATTGTTGGCATCAATTTGGTGGGCGCAGTGGACCGGGACATATGATTGGCGGTGTGGGTGCTCCGAGACGGACTGTGGTGCTTGGAGGTGGCATGGGAAGGGAGGGCAGTGGCGGACAGGTCATGGAAGTTGAAGGGGGTGAACAGGAGAAGGCTGAGGGGAGTAGGATATAAGAGACTAGTGGGAGAGCCAGTAGCGGCGCATATCTGCTAGCATAGCGCTGGCGTTCTGAGTTACAACTCTGCTGTTAGAGGCCTTGGCATATCCATTGGGGGTATATTGTTTGGCCTAGGCCTTCTTCTACATGTCTTTGTACCATTACGAATCAAATATGCTATCCATCACTCGACGAATATTAACGGCATCGGCCGCGAAGCTGCAATCAAGGCGATCCTTGCCACAGACCCGAGAATTTGTACAAAGGTGGATCAAGTACTCACTTGAAAGCGGTGTTTGTACCAAAGATTCTGCCGTAGTTTCCCCCTACCATCATATACAGTGCATGTGTTATGACAAGGCGAGGTATGGTAATATGTGAACAAACAGAGATGCTCTTTTACCACCCTTTTGCCGTAGACTGCGCACTCCTAGCTACATGGCACATAGACCTCAATAACCCCATCTTCACCTTCTGCAACCAGCCTCCCCTTGCGATCCAGAATCCTACTCCGACGACTCCAAACATAGTCAATCCAACAACACAATTCAGCACCCTGGCCTGTTGTTGCGCTTGGTTCTGCACCTCGGAATACCGCATGTTGCTGAACGTTACTCTCGAGTACTGCGTGGCCCACCCAGCCGCAGGGAGATACAGATCCAACGTTTCCTCGAGCCATTTGCGTAGCCGATATATGGGACTCTTCACATCTGTCGCCATCTCACGGTAATTGCGGAGGGCGAGATCATTGATGGTATGTGCATCGGGTGTGCGCTGTGCTGTGTATTCGGAGAATGCTCTGGCTCGATCATCGGGAAATTTATCTAGAAAGTCAAACAAGACGCGCACGTCTTCAAGCCCGGCGTTCATGCCCTGCCCGTAGAAGGGGACCATAGCGTGTGCTGCATCGCCGACGATAACGCAGGAGCCGGTGAAATGATAGGGTGTGCATTTGATGCTGATGAGCGGGAGATGCTGGTTTGTCTTGTATTGCTTCTGCAACTCATTCTCGGTGATTAGGTCCGGAATCACGCCAGGAAACTTTTCGTTGAAGTAGTCGACTACTTTCCCTGAGTCATCTAGGTCCTCGAACCCCGAACGTGTGAGAAAGAGCGTGGCAGTGAAAGTCTTGTCCAGGTTTGGTAGGGCGATGAACATGGACTCGTCTTGCGGCCAGATGTGCAGGTAATTCGGAGGCAGTCGGAAGTCTCCGCCGGACGATGGTGGAACGTGGAATTGGCACCAAAGCTTGTCGATGTACTCTTGTTGATAGCTCATTGGCACGTACTTCATGAGGTGGTAGCGGACTGCTGAATGTGCGCCGTCGGCGCCGATCATGAAATCAAACTTCACTTCGACTTCCGTAGAGGAGAGCTGCTCGAACCAGGCAACATTTTTCCTATAATTCGCACCCACAAGCTTATGGGAAAAGTGGAAGGTTACGTTTGTCATAGATTCGAGATGATCTAACAGGGTTGTATTGAGGCCTGTGCGGTCCATAGCTAGGAGGTTCTGCTTGGGTTAGTCGAATTGAATATAGAATATACAGTCGGAATGCGCACCTTCCCTCGAGCATCGTAAAGTTGCGGCTCCCGAACATACTGGCCTTGCTTCCGGACATGGATCATGCGGCCGTGCATGGGGAAGGTCTCGTTGAGGACAGCCTCTGCAAGATTTGGAAGCCCGGTTTTTCGGAGGGAGTTGATGCCCCGCTCGGAGAGAGCAAGATTTATCGATTTGGCGAAGTTCAAGGGCGTGGTGTTTGGATCTCGAAGATCTAAACACAGTTTTAGTGCCATATTCAATTGCTATGTGACTCTCGGAGCTTACCGGGCCGAAGTTCGTATATCTCAACTTCGTGGCCACGGACGGCGGCGTAAAGAGCGGCTAAGGAACCAACGGGCCCAGCTCCGACGACGACCACCTTCATGCTGGGTTGGAAAGCTTCACACGGAAGAAAAGTATTTACAAAGCTCGTAGACAAGAAAGTATGGGCGGAAGAAGTGAGTGAATCAATGGAGGCGGCGCGATCTCACAACATGTAGAAAGTCCGCTGCCGTGATCGGATAGTAGTTAGGAAAGCATGATTACAAAGAAGGGAAAGAAAAGCACAAGTAGCCCAGGGGATGAGAAAGAGGAAAAGGTGAGATGAAAACCTTTTGAAAGCAAACGTGCATGACACCACCGAAACGGGAAGGCGTTCTGCCACATTTGCACGCGGTGGTGCACAAGTGGCTTGAGCCATGACAGCCCCCGCTATTATGTAAGCAGCCCTAGAGTGATCGACGAATGCCGCACCCCGAGCCTCAGATTCGGCATTGCGCTTTTTGAAGGTTTGCCCACGTCCTGCGCGCGGAGCCCGGAGTATCACCGCCCACCTTTGCGGCCTCTTTTATAAGTGACTGAGCGGTAGCCGCCTTTCGATCGTCTGCTTCGGACACCAGTTTCCCCACAAAAACATCCACACGACAAGTCGTACGCTCTACGCCATGGCTGGGGACGTGCCCGCCACGCGAAAGTGCACGAGCAAGGACTGCGAGAATGACGCCGGCCAGCTGCAATGTCCAAATTGCCAGAAATTGGGCAAGGAGAGCTATTTCTGCTCCCAAGACTGCTTTAAGCGCAACTGGGTACATAGTAAGAACCTCCCCGCGCAGCAAACCTGGAAACTAATAGGTGAGCGCAGGCCGATCATAAGAAGATGCACAAGGCACAGAATAGTATACTCTCCAACATCATCTCTCCGAAAGTAGTTTCTTACCCGGATCCAGCGACCGGCACCTTCAATCCCTTCCCCACGTTTCCCTATACTGGCAGTCTGAGACCAGTGTATCCGCTGTCGGCAAAACGAGAAGTCCCCGCCAAGATACAACACCCTGATTATGCAAAGGACGGTATACCGCGCTCGGAGCAGGTATTCGTGGGCCGGAACAAGATCACTGTGCTGGACAGGAAGCAGCAGGAGAGCATGCGGAAAGTGTGCAGGCTGGCGCGTGAGGTGCTGGATATTGCGGCAAAGGAGGCAAAGCCTGGGGTGACGACCGATTACATTGACGAGATTGTCCACAAGGCTTGCCTGGAGCGCGACGTAAGCATGATGGAGGCCAACATGAGCTAACACTGATTGCGACAGTCCTATCCGTCACCACTCAACTACTGCCATTTCCCCAAGTCCGTGTGCACCTCGCCAAACGAAGTCATCTGCCACGGTATCCCCGATCAGCGAGTGTTGAAAGACGGCGACATCCTCAACATCGACGTGACCCTATACCATGGCGGCTTCCACGGCGATCTTAACGAGACATACTATATTGGCGACAAGGCACTGGCTGACCCAGACTCGGTGCGCATCGTCGAGACGGCACGAGAGTGTCTGGATAAGGCTATTGAGATTGTGAAGCCGGGTATGCTCTTCCGCGAACCGGGCAACATCATCGAGAAGCACGCGAAGACCCAGAAATGCAGCGTCATTAAGACCTATTGCGGACACGGCATCAACCAGCTATTTCACTGCGCTCCGAATGTTCCCCATTATGCTAAGAATAAGGCTGTCGGAGAGGCCAAGCCCGGAATGTGCTTCACCATCGAGCCTATGATCAGCTTGGGTACTCACAGGGATAAGACGTGGCCGGACGACTGGACGAGCGTGACGCAGGATGGTACTCGAACCGCACAGTTTGGTAGGTATCTCTCCTTGACCGCAGGTACACGATACTAACATATTTACCAGAACACACGCTGCTGGTGACGGAGAACGGAGTGGAGATATTGACGGCGAGATTTCCAGATTCACCAGGAGGTCCTGTAGAGAGGTTGCCGGCCACAAACGGAGAGGCGACAGCAGGTTGATGAAGTAGAGTATCTTTAGTCAGCTGTCCCAGAGATGTGCTCTGAAAAAGTAATTAAGTTGGGACGGGCTTGAGGGTCTAATGAGCCTCGAGTAGCGTCTCTTGACACTTGAGATGGAAGCATGCCAGCAAACACATGGTCAGTGCGTGTTTGACACCAGGAAAGAAACGAAACCTATGTTGTCGAAGCTTTTTGATGACATCTTGGCCCTGAGCAAGTCCCTCGCACTCTCCCATTACCATCGTCCTCATAAACCCGAGAATGTTGCGGACGCCTCGGGCAACTTTGATCCGTCAGTGCAGAAGCGAGGCGGCGCATGGGCCAGGCTCCCGCCAACACCTTTCTGCTCTCAACGTCATCCCAAACAACCACGTCGCAGCCTGCCCTCCCACAAGATACCCTCCGACAGCCGCCAGTGTACACTCGCCCCGACGCCTACCCTCTCATCTGTGGTGCGACTCATTGAGGCCAGCAACACATCCGACTTCCACTAGCCCGTCCACCCCGCGTTCACAAGCTAGTTTTCCGCGCCTCGCCTCGTGCACTCCACCACACGACCACCACTTGCGCTGCTGTTTGCGAAAAAGGACAGGTTGCTGCCACGTCGCACGTTCTCTGAACCATTTTTGAGTAACAGGGGAAGAGTGCCACGCTGCACAGCAAGATTTCAGAATGTCTGGAGAAGCATGGTTGTATTTGTTGGCGGTGCTGATAAACGCCGTCAACCTCTTCCTGCAAGTCTTTTTCACCATCATGTACAGCGATTTGGAATGGTGAGTCTCCCCTTCTCCTCCGTTCATAATCTTGTCCAAGCGCAGAAGCTCGGAAAGGATCTTTCGAGTCGAAGAAAACATGCTAAGATTTGCCCTAGCGACTACATCAACCCCATCGATCTCTGCAACCGCCTCAACACGTACATTGTCCCCGAAGCCGCCGTCCACGCGTTTCTGACCTTCTTGTTCCTCATCAACGGGTACTGGATGGCGCTTATCTTGAATCTGCCGCTGTTGGCGTGGAACGGAAAGAAGTATGTTGAACATCACATATGGTGAACGCGCAGAAGGCAATACTAACTAGGGCAGGATCTTCGAGAACCAGCATCTCCTGGATGCGACCGAGATTTTCAGGAAGCTGAATGTGCACAAGAAGGTAGGCATGACCACAACCGGCGCTTATCTTGAACACTTCGTTGACCTTATCTAGGAATCATTCATCAAGCTGGGCTTCCACCTCATCATGTTCTTCTTCTATCTGTACAGCATGATTGTTGCCCTCATTCGAGATGAGTCGCACTAAACAGAGACTTGCAATAGGGGAGTGGCGCTGATACGGTTCGCAAAATCGCCTTTCGCGAATGGTGTCGAGTAGGGCGTCGTGGTCCTCCGCCAATCGCTCACGGTCTTCTCCCCGGGTTGGTTATTGCTTGGTTCTACGTGCTGGCATATCCGGTCGCAAGGCGTCGTGTTAGAGCGGGATGATGATATACCACTACTTGCGAGATTAGTTGGAGCTGTGGGAGCTGTGTCGGGCTAAAAGATACACCTTGATGGGTCGGAGATAGCATCTTGCTATATAGGATTATTGGCAGATTAGGCGGGTCGTTGCATTAGCGAGTGGATTTGGTCCACGTTCTCACGCATCATGATGGCGTGCAACTTTGTAAATGACTTGTTGAATTTCATACACAGCTTTTTTGACACCATCCAGCTGACTGCAAGAGCTTGAAGCATATATGTACCTCGTGTACCAAAATGCTAGCATTTTCGAGAGAAACGATGAGAATACTGCGGTTTTCCACGTCTGACGGAATAGTCAGGTTCTGACTCGCGACAATAAGCACTCGTGATTGGACTCACAGGGCGTTGCGGGCCACCTAGCCCTCAAGACTCCGGTGAATTAGAGGCATCGAAGGTGGGGTCTTGGCACGCTAAAGTTCCCGACGTGGAGCTACCCATGAAAGCTCAGACAACTCCAGGCAATTCCTCTTTCCCAACAACTTCCCACTGCCTTTCTCAACGACCCGCAAGCTCATCATCCATACTCTGGACCTTGTTGTGCCAACTTACGTCATGGCTGGGTACGGAAAGGGTTCCGGCAGAGTTCCGACTGGTTTCGCCGCCGAGACTTTCATCAGCGAGTCCACGTTCAGAGAAGCCCACCGAGCCATCGAATCGGGCAAATCACAGTCCAAGAAGCGAAAAAGAGAGGACAAAGGGGACAGCAGTATTGTGTCTGGTGCTGGTGCATACAAGGGACCTTGGGCCAGGTACGAAGAGGAACGGCCGGATGCTGCTTCGGATGAGGAGTTTGCGAGCGATGAAGAGGTGGAGATTGTGTACGAGGAAGACGAAATAGAGGCGAACGCAGCCCCCGCACCAAAGAAGCTTGCTGGCACCGATTATGAGGATTCAGAGGCAGTGGGCGAAAAGAGCGAGTTTGTGGGCAGTCAGCAGTACGATTACCAAGGGCGGACGTATATGCATGTCCCCAATGGTACGTTGATGATCGCTCCGTATGAAGAATATTGACTAATCTTCGTAGACCTCGAAATCAAGTTGACGGGCGACCGCGGCGACACTACGAATTTCATACCGAAGAAGCTCATCCACACCTTCAAGTATCACACCAAGTCCATCACCCAGGTTCGCTTTATGCCTGATAGCGGCCACCTTCTCCTCTCTGCCTCGGCCGACTCCAAGATTGCCATTTGGGACGTATACCACCAGCGCGAGCTTCTACGGACATATTCTGGACACAACAAGTCCGTCAACGACATCGACTTCAACCCTAGTGGAACCCAGTTCATATCCGCGAGTTACGATCGGTACATGAAGCTGTGGGATACCGAGACGGGCAAATGCCTCAACAAATTCACGACTGGGAAGACACCGCACGTTGTCCGCATCAATCCCGGCACGCCGCACGAGTTTCTTGCTGGCATGGCAGACAAGAAGATTCTGCAATACGACATGAGAAGTGGAGAGCTTGTGCAGGAATATGATCATCATCTCGGACCAGTCAACACTATCACCTTCTGTGACGAGGTAAGGCATTCCTGAACTGTTGTCATTTCGTTCATGATAATAACTCTATCAGAATCGTCGCTTCATCACCACCTCGGACGACAAATCCCTTCGCGCATGGGAATACGGCATCCCTGTACCTATCAAATTCATTGCCGAGCCGTATATGTTCTCGATGGTTCGAGCAGCTTCACACCCGTCCGGGAAGTACGTTGCTCTGCAGTCATCCGACAACCAGATCGTCGTGTATTCCTCTACTGACCGGTTCCGCCAAAACCGGAAGAAGAGCTATCGGGGCCACAATGTTGCTGGCTACGCTCCTGACGTGGCCATTAGTCCAGACGGACAATTCATCAGCTCCGGTGACAGCGGTGGCTATGTCTGTTTCTGGGATTGGAAGACGTGCAAAATGTGGCACAAGATCCAGGCCAGCGATGCACCCGTCTTGGCTGTGCAGTGGCACCCGCGGGAGACGTCCAAGGTCATCACCGGCGATCTCAATGGTGTGCTGAAGTACTGGGATTAAGAGCCTCTTGCATATCAGCGGGAGCAGGAGTTTGAGGGGAAGTTCTGTGTAATGATACCCAAAGCATCTCCACCGGGATGCACATGACGCGTCGACGCGCTCAATATCATCTCTATCAGGTCCAAACCATGGCAAGCTTTTCCATGCTGCGGTTTTGACTTGTGATAGTAGGTACTCCTGATTGGACTCACAGGGCGTTGCGAGCCACCCAGCCCAATTGGCATGCTCTACCAGACGTGGAAACGCGCAGTATGGCGCATGGAGCTCGATTTCTCGCCATTGCAGCGCCGGCGATGGTGCATCGGGACAAATCGGTGAGGAAATCTCCGGGGTTGGCACGATTAGTCCCGACGAGCTCACCGGTTTCCAACAAGCTTGCGAACAGTCACCTGCGCGATTGCGCAGCGCCTGCTGAGTATTCCATCACGGCCGTACTGGACTGGCTTCCATCGCTCAATGACTCTTCCTAGGACCAGTCCGCCCACGTGAGTGGCTTAGTGTCAGCTGCTTGGCTTATCTCGTGTCCCTTGCGCTTGCCCCGCCTTGCACCCCTCCACGAGCTCTCCGACCGCGCCCTTTCGCCCTGTCTTTTCACGACACCGCCGCCATTTGCCTCCCGCAGCTCCCCAAAGTCGAGTTTCTTTGACCTTGCCATCGCCTTCCAACCCCTTCCTTTTACCCTTTGGCGCGCGGTGGAGACGCTTGCAGCAGGGCATCAGGCATCCATTTCCCCAGCCCCCACGCTTACCTAGAATAGTGATTCCGGTGACTTTGCAATTCACTTTCGCCGCTGTCCCAATTGCTTCAGCCTGGCCCTCTGCCAGAGTCACGGCCACAATGCCTCGTTATTGGCCCTGCCTGGCGTTCCTTGCAGCGCTCCCAGTCATCCAAGCAAGCCTTCCGTCAGAGGCCTCGCCAGCACTCCGCGTCTCGACCGAACATGCTCCCTCGGTGAGCGCATCAGAGTCCCGATGACTCTTTGCCATGGACGCTTCTAGCGTGCTGGTCTGCTGGCGCGCTTGCAGCCTGATTCTCCCCTTGCAGAGTCTGCCTCAGTCCTCTGACCGGCGCGGGCTGGGCACATAGCCACGGTGAATCATCGCCATCGCGCGCAGTCACCCGCCGGCACGTCACCTTGTTATCCAGGCACCACCGTTTTGAACCAGCTTGTAGGGTTAGGAGGTCTCCGATGGACTATGGCAGCAAACAGACGAAGGCGGCTTGTTGTCGGCCTCAGGTGTATGCCTAGGTGTATAAATCCACAACTGGTAGGGTGACACCTTTGACTCTTGCCTTCTTTTCATACAGTTTTCCACCTGTCTACTCATATATCCTTCTCCTCTGCCTATTCACAGTCATAACTCTTGAGCTCGTGAACACACTCAGCTTCAGTCTTCCACCATCCTTCAGCTTCAACGCACTTGAATCGCTAAAGTCGGAGTCAACATCTGCTCGCCTCAACCGCAGCACCCTCGATATCCAAGCTCTTCACAAATAAACTGTGGCTGCTCAACGCCTCCGAACGCCTCAATACCAGTCAACTGCCACAATGTCTTCGACTCGATCCTACGGCACGTCCTACGCACAGGACAAGGGCGCATATGCCGCTCGCCCTTCTACGGCTTTATGTACGTTCCCGCCCTTTTCCTCGGATGGGAGAATGAGACATTATACTAACACGTTGTAGCCTACTCCACAACATCGTCATCAAGCGTCTACACCAACTCGGCCCAATCATCACGCGGCCACCGCTATGGTAGCAAGCCGCCTGTCATTCACAATGGTGGAGGCCAGACGGATGACCCAAACACTAGCACGTCGGCACCGAATTCTGGGTACTACAATTGAAGGTACCGTGCCTTGACTATATTGCACAATTCCCATCACACGGCGTCATCTGGGCATGCTTTTGCGTTTTTGCAATGTGCTGGTTTTGCCCTTGCGGCAGGGTTAATGTTCGGATACTAGAAGGATGGCACCCTTTTGGGCTACGCATCCCTTTCTGTGGGCGACGGTGGGATCTTTCTGGTTGGAGGCGTGCTTGGATAATGCTCGGCGTCTTACCTTCTGGCGTCTCGGATTGCTGCTGTTGTTCTGCTTGCGTTTGACGTCTGGTCGAGGTTCCTTTGGGTTAAGGTTGACCTCCCCGTCTCCGTTGAATACTTGTACTTTAGCACTACGTTCTCCAAATCCAATCGTCAGGAAGTCATGAAACCTTTGCTGCCGCTCTATTCATTACTCAAGTGAGGTTCTTAGACGAGGGAAGGTGGTGCGTAGACCTGCGTATGATTGGTGGCCGCCGCCAGGTCAGCCTTCGAGTATCGACCCCCAGTCTGCTGCTCTCCGCTATGCAGGCACGGCTGCACATCATGTAGCCTCTGTAGCCTGATTGGTATGGTGTGTGCATAGAGGGGTTAGCTGGTCGGGCTAGGCTGCTGCTGCCGTGGACGAAGGCTAGTTGTGTATGATGCAGGTACCCAGTCCAAGGCTGAAGTGCATCTATGAGCCTTGTCGGATGGATTTTGCTGGACTGAGATTCACATACGTGAGGATTTCATTTGGTACCATGTGAACTATGGCCTTGATTTCCAAGTCAACGCCATCCTATTGCCTTTGGGAAATTTCGTAAATGTCCCATATATCCTTGCAGGTATACAGCCGTAAAATATCTAATTACTCCACCCATCGAGATCATTCGTCCTGCCCCTGAGGATATCAAAGGCGGGCTCATCGGGCCTCCGATCGCCATGTAGAATCTCATCCAGCTCATCTCTATATCCACCAGGCATCGGCCAATTGGGCGACGTCCAGTTCCCCTCGCGCCGCGATCCCTGCTGGGCCTCGCTGACAACTGGCCCGGTCCTCAGCGGTAACTCGTGCCGCTCAGGCTCAGGTCCCTTCTTCTCATCCATTTCGTCCCGAAGGATGCGAACTTGCTTCTGCATCTCGATCCAGAGCACAAGGTCGTTGAGCTCTGGGTCGTCGCCGTTGTCAATGGTACGAACCCTTGGTGCTTGGTTCAAGGGATCTTCGGGACCCGCCCACCTTTGCGTATCCGATGGGCTGCCCCTAGCCTCGCTCTCACCACGTGTGGCAATGGCGAGCAGCGACGCCACGAAGGCCTCCTGCATGTACGCAAAGGAGAACTTATCCGTGATGTCCGCAATCTTGGGGCACAGCTTGTCTGGGAACTCGACATCCTCGTTGTCCTTGAGCTTCCCTTGCCAGTACTTCGCATATTGAATACGCTGCTTGTAGTCCGGGTCGGGGAAGTAATACTTTCGATCGAATCGAGAGGGGCGCTTCGATATGCCAGGGTCAAGGCGATCGAGATGGTTGGTCGAGCCTACCATGAGGATGCCGTCGTTTGACTTGAGGCCGTCGACTTCGTTGAGAAAGTAGCTCCGCACGCGATCGTCGACGATGGAGTCGAGATCTTCGAAGACGAGGTAGCAGGGGGCTGCTTGCCTGGCTTTGCCAAAGATGAGGCGGAGAGAGTACTCTGGGCCAGCGAAGGAGCTCAGCGTTCGCACGTAGAGCGTCGGCACCGTCATTTTGTTGTTGCCATTCACGCCGCGCTGATATAGGCTGTGCATCATGGCCTTGATGCTGATGGTCTTGCCATTGCCGGGCGGACCGTAGTAGATGATTCCGCGCTTCCAGGGCACCTTTAGCTTCTGGTATGTATCGCGGCCGTCGAAAAAGTTGTCCACGTCGTCGATGATGGTTTTCTTCATGCCGGCGTCGAGAATGACATCGTCCCAGTGGGATTTCTGCACAGAGTTGTACAGCTCTGCCGACTTCTGCCACCAGCCTTGGTCGAATACCCATACTTCGTTGTGCAGCTCGGTGCCCCAGATGGTGGCCTCTTTGATCAGACTGTCCACCTTGTGCGACTCGCTGGTCAGGATGTAGTGGTTTGCGTAGGCGGGGTAGGCCCCGGTGCCGTTCTGGCCCTCGGCAAAGTATACGATGAACTCGGCGTCCTTCCACTTGTACAGGAACTTGCCGAAGACGACGCTCGAGACCATGGCGCCGGCATTGTTGTCGAGTCGGCGCAGGGGCTGGGCGTAGGTGCGCCAGGCGACGGCAGGGCCGTAGACGGGGTCGTTGGCGGCGTCTTGGAGTGGAGTTGCCGACGCGAAGCCGGCGGAGGCGTAGGCAATGAGATTGAGGTCGCCGGCCGGGGTAACGATCAGGTCGAGGTTCGGGTATTGCTTGCGGAGAGCTTCGACGAGGACGATGTCGGTATTGACGCGCTGGCCGGACGAGTGGTGGAAGTACTCGCGGGCACCCTCGTCGGCGTGCGCGTGGGCGGCGGAGCGAGTGCCTGTCATGTTTGCGGGCGCTGCAGAGCCAGAGCCAGAGCCAGAGCCAGAGCTGTGGGCGGCTTCGCAGAGGTTGAGGATGGGGATGGGGATGGGGATGAGGACGAGGATGAGCTTCGCGCCTGCCTGGCCCCTGGGAGCTCAAAGGAGCTGTACGAGAGCTTCCAGCGTCATCGCGGGGCTGTGCAGCTGCGACCGAGACGCCCGCAGGATTCCAGCTCCCCCGCACCACGTCGCTCCATCAACATCAACATCAACATACCCCCCATCGTGAAGCTCCACAGACGGCTCAACCCAGCTCGCTCCGGCCCAGCCCTCCTGGAGTCGTCGACAAGCTCCCCATCGGATATAACGAGCTTGGCTTCGGCATCCCGTGCAACTACCGGAGCCAAACAATATCGCCAAGTGACCAAGCCGGCAGGATGGCGCAGGAGAGCGCCACCACTTCTTGTCCACAACCTCGTCCGAACATCACTCCACCAGCGACGACAGCTCCGCGGACGAGCGGTGCCTCGAACAATGTCGGATAGAGCCATGGAGAGTTCGGATGTCGCAGAAGCCCAAGAGTCGATGAGTTCTTTGAGCGCGGGCTTGGAAGTCCTCATCCAGAGAGGGTTTGGTCTCATGTCAGATGATGTTGGCTCGCGAACACGCTGCAAGCCACCATGCCCGGAAGCTGGCGGAATCATTCGACTGCAAACCGTTGGGAGATGGGCATTGACTGAACCCAGTCTTCGGAATGCCACGAGGTCCAAGGAACCGTTCAATGCCTCGCAGCGCGCCACGGAAGCCCACGGATCTCGCCTCTGCGAGCTCCACGAGGCCATGAGCCCACCAAGTGCGGGGACAGCCATTGTCGTTGCTATTTCCCTCTCAACCCGCGCTGATGCAGTACATGCTCCGGCCTTTCTTGCGAGTGGCCACAGAGCCAAGGAGCCGGCGCACTTGCTCCCTCTGTCCGCTCACTCGAGCAGTCGGAAGGGGCTCTCGGCCGCAGACATCGGGAGCCCTTTTTCCAGGCACCGTGTTTTGAGTAGACCGGGACACCCTCATCACACGGTAGCAGGTGACGACTCCACAGTTCCGGTCTCCGGGTTGGATCTGGTGTGGAGAAAGCATCTAACACCATCCTTGATAGCGTGTTTGGAGAGGCTAGATGCGACTGCAACATGATCTTTGCGGCCTCGCCGTCTCAAACGCAGTGATGCAGGGCCAGCCAAGTCAAGTCGGGATGATGCCTGAAAGTGTTAACAGCAATACAAAACTGCATCCGGCAAAAGCTGTCTAACGCAGGGCGTGCGTCTCTACAAATTTACGCCAAAGAGGCAGAATGCGGCACAGATGAAGTCGACTTAAGGGTGCGTCAGGCCGCCTGGCCGTCGACCAATAGCAAAAGCTCAAGAATCAAGCGGGTGTTTGTATGTATTTGCATCGCTTCGTGCTCCTCAACGAGCCTTCAGCGACGTCTGGTTCCGACTCGAGACACGCCGCGCAAAGAACAGCATTCGAATGGAGCAAACTGGGGCTATTGTCCAAGACCCAACTTGATAGATGGTTCACAGTGCACCCACTTTAGCCTGAATATCGGTTTGGGCAGATCGCACCTTCTAGCGTACGGGATTGCACGCACGATCCGTCCCCGCGGAGCTCCAATCAACATCTGCAGCATAAACGCGCTGTTCTCGAAGGATTGTGGTCGGTTCGGCGAGTGTTGGTCTGACAGAATCGTCATATGAAAGACTGGAAGGCTCGAAGCAAAACGGGACATCCAAGTTGCACACCTTGAGGCAACACCGACAGTTTGAATTCGCGAACACGAAAGCAAAGAATACTTGCAGGTGCAGTAATCGTGCCATCGGCGCCGTGAAACACGTGTAGCTGTGAGAAAAGACGCGGGATGCTGCTGCTGACAGGTGCTCCCGCTGGACCGAAGCTGCACATCAGTACCCTACATGGCCACGTCCCCCATGCTCAGGTGAGGTCCAGAGATGCTTCGAGGCATGGCGTGCACAACACTACAAGACCGCTATTGTGGCCACAAAGTCGCGGTGCGCACCGAGGGCCCCCGAGACTATTCGCATTCGTGGGAGCTGGCAATTCGCGATGGTTTCAGACGTTCTGCACTGGTCTTCGAGCTACCGCCGGACAGGCGAGAAATCTATCACGGCATTTGAGGCTTATGTCATACCTCGCGGAAGCAGCAATGGCTGGCGCCGAGGCTCTTGTCGAAGCTTAGCTCTCTCGCGCGTGCTATGCCTCGCGAATGCTCCACTTCGTCATGCATGCCATCATCCCCTTTTGATTCGCACATACGCCCGGTCAGACTGCTTGTTAACCTGTCTCCGCTCTATCCGGCTTGTCGCTCCCCATCAGGCGGTGGATCTTCTCCTCTGAAGACACTCGAAGCAGTTGATCGTTGAAGGAGCACTTTCCGACAACACCGCACGCTCCGCGGCACCACAGCACGCTGGGAGATTGCAGTGTAAAGAATGGCCGTGTTTGCTTCATCACGTCTAAAACAATGGATGCCTCGCGTCTTTCTTCCCCCGACCGGGTCTGCTGCATACGCTTCGGCGCTATAAGCGGCCCTACAACCAGGGCATTAATTTCTGCAGCAGCCGGCAACTCCACTAATTGCTAAGCGCGAGCACTGCGTTGCGAGATTGATGACAGCAAATAACGCCTGTGCTTCTAGAATGTTGAGTAGACGCCGTGGTGAGGAGTTGCTCACCGTTTTCCAGGTCACCATGATGCAACGCAGGCTTGGGGCTTGGACGGCGACCTCGCTCGCTCTTCCGCGCACGCGGGCAAACAACGTCTCCTCATGAGAGCATCGACAGACACGATCGGTAAGCGCACTCGCTGAATGCTCTTTGTTCAGTCGGTCATCCGGCGCCTCGGCTCACCATTTTGGCGCCGATCCACCTGCGCGGTGGCTGATGCCTCGACGCCGCACCGTGTTCGTTCATTCGATCGCATCCTGGCAGACCGTGGACGCTGCTTTACCCGGCACGGAAGGGAAAAGATGGGGAAGTGGTTTGAATGACCCGTTTTAGCACATGTTTTAGTTCAATTAACAGCGCTTGGCCAGGAGCTAAGGCCAATACTGGTTCACATGGGCTCCTGGCACACATCATTCACTTTGAGAAGCTCCGGTCCGACGAACCTGGGCCCTATATCAGTCCACATTCCCCAGATTGTCCCGTCTTCTTTAGCCCCTTTGCTCCCCAGAATTTTTTGTTTGGCCACCAACTGATTTTTTGCTTGGGTCCACTGTCTGTCTGTCTGTCTGTCTGCTTGCTTGATACCCATTTGCTATCTTCCTTACGCCTCCGACAATGGCGACCGCTGCTGAGACACACGACGCCGTACGTGTTCCCCCTAGAAACTCACTGGAATATCTGATTTGGTTGACTGACCTGTATCGCAGACTCGCGCCGCTGATGTAGGAGGTACGACTACTCATGGTGCCAACGGCACGAGCACTATTGACCATTCTGGGGCAGCTAAGGAGAGGAAGCCCTACGACTATGGTACGTTGTCGGCCGAGATCTTGTTAAACTTCCCATGACTGACTCGATTCCAGGCGGCAACCCACTTGCACACATCCGCACCAACGATCCCGAATTGCGCCTGGCAGCCTTCGGTGGTGAATTCCAGCCTGGTCTCTACCGGTACGAATTTGAAAGATATGCGCGCCCCTAAATCGATTCCTCCAGATCTAATGTACAGCTAGACCTCCGTCGCGCAAATTCGCCAACCCAGCTCCCCTGGGCCTCTCGGCTTTCGCATTGACCACTTTCGTCCTGTCTCTCATCAACGTGGGCACCCGCAACATCGCTGAGCCCAACCTCGTTGTGGCCCTTGCCTACGGATATGGCGGTCTCGTTCAGCTGCTCGCTGGAATGTGGTATGTTTTCGCGGTCAATTGGGACGCAATTCAACCTAACAACTCGCCAGGGAAATGGCTGTCGGAAACACTTTTGGTGCTACTGCACTCTCCTCGTATGGCGGCTTCTGGCTCTCCTTCGCCATCATCCTCACCCCCGGCGGCTTCGAAATCGTCTCCTCGCTCGAGACCACCTCGCTCGGGGCCAAAAACCCAGCTCCCTTCCTCAACTCCTTCGGCTTGTATCTGATGGGCTGGTTCATCTTCACCTTCATCCTGCTCATCTGTACCCTGCGATCAACAGTGGCCTTCTTCATGCTCTTCTTCACGCTCGATCTGGCCTTCCTGCTCCTCGGCATTGGCTACCTCAAGGCTGATGCCGCTGGTCCCCAAAGTGGGTGCATCAAGGCTGGCGGCTACTTTGGTCTCTTCGCCGCTTTCCTGGCTTGGTACAATGCCCTGGCTGGTATTGCCGACAACTCCAACAGGTGAGTCGTGCCACACCTTCCTATAGTATACTCGCGCTAACACGTGTCAAGCTTTTTCGTCATTCCCGTTGCTCACTTTCCATGGTCCGACAAGGGCCGCGAGTTGCGCGAGGCCAAGGCCAACGGCGGCGAACATACTGCCTAAGCAGTCGCGTGCCTTTGTTGATTCAACACAAACCGGGAAAAAAACGTGTCGCGATTTCCTTTGCTCTGCCGTGCAAAAGCCGTGGGATTTGGAATTGGAGGGGATGATTTGAGTAATGATCGCAATGGGTTTTGCTTCCGCGCCGATCAATCATGGGTCACGATCGAAGTTCCCCCGGCGCTAGTCGACGGGACGGCAGTGCGGAACGGCCAATGAACGACGCGGCGCGCTTTTCTTAACTGTTACAGCGCGTTGTTTGTCGATGCGGTCGTCGTTGATGCTGTAGCTATACCTACCTATTTCTACTACTATTTAATAATTCACCCTTGACCTTCGCGTCCATCGCCGTTCTTGTTCCAAACCCACAGCTTTGAAGGTATTGCTTACCGATGTGCTTAGGGCATAGTCTCTAGTTGGCAGCGTGTACGGTCTTTTTGTTGCGTCACGCGCCCAACTCTTAAGATCCAATACTCGTCGTCATCGCGCCACTGTCCTCGATGTTCGCCGAGCTACCCCGCAACCTGGCCACGACACACTCTCTTTCAAGCTCGTCGAGGCCGCAGCCATGCACTAATGAAGAAGGGATCGGAAGACAGCTAGCGAATCTTCTCCCGCGGTTCTGAATGCCGGCAATGGATGCCTTCCGCCCTAAATTGTGGTATGTGGATTGCTGTATTGCTGTAGCGCCGGGATCGCACGGCCTTTTATGCATGGTTGCGTTGGCCATGGAAAAGGTAGAGGGTCAAGCTTTCGCTAAGCGATTGGGGTGCTGGGAGGTGTCGATCTGGGGGAAAGGGCTTTGGTGAGGTCATTATCTTAGAAGCTTGAAGAGCTGGAGTTCAGGACCCATGACGTCGGGCATGCATTGTTTTTCCACTAGTAATGCAATGTATTTTGGCTTTCTGAAGTGGCCGATGCTGGGCTTCATATATGCCTGTAAGACCTTGGGGGAGATTGCAACGACTACAGTTTCGATTAATTGTAGTGACGGTGTTGACTTTGAGTTTAGAGATGCAAATTGAAGTAAATATCGCCACATGCCTTCGTCTCCTCACCTTAGGATCTATTAGCGCGATCCGCTAGCCGGGTTTTGATCTTAGATGAGGTTGCACAATCCAAAGCCAATGTTTGCAGGCCAGAATTCTGGACTGACTATAGTTGGGATGAGACGGTTGCGCGCTGAATGCACTCTGGTATACATACATTGGCTCAGTTGCGCGAACTGTACATCTCAACCCATTTAAGTCAAGACGACCAACGTGCGCCTTCAAGGAAGACCCTTCTTCTCATCCGCAGCTTAACCTTCACAAATGGGCCACTCGAGCTCCGCCACTTGCGATCGCTTGGGAGTGGACAAGTTCCCTGATCATACACGCTATGCCACCTCTTCTGAAAACCACCACAGCCTGCTCATGCCTCGGCTTCTTTCTGCTTCAGACGCTCTTCTTCCTCTGGTGTGCGTGTTTTGAGTTGCAACGCGTGTATTCCGCCTTCTCTCGCCATCTCATCTTTCAAGAGCGCGTACACCATTCGGTGCCGCGCGGGCTGCATCTTGCCCTTGAAGGCCTCAGATGTGATGACTGCACTAGGGGCAAGTTAGTTGGTTTGCTCTAGATCACAGATATACATCAGTATCGGGGTGTAGTGAGGGAGACGTGCCGGAAATGTGTCTAAGATGAGTCAGTTCTGGTTTCCACATCGAGTACGTGCGGGTTAAGACACAGAATTAGGTGTGTTCGCTGGGTGATTTGGGATGCTTACTTCTTTGCTCGTCACACCCTGCATAGCCTTATGATGCGAGTGCATATGCGAATCATTGAAGATCTCCAATGCTGTCGGCTTCAGCGCCTCGTTGATCTGCCCATTCGTCGATATCTCCTCATCTTCCTACCCCGTGATGAACTGACCTTCGCCCGCATAACATCCTCGACGGGCGTGGTTGACTGCGCCATACCAGAAGCAAACCGCCGGCCTACCAAAGCCGCTCTTCTCAGAAACATCTAAGCCGCCGGAAACCCTGGCGGAGTTCCGAATCGCGGATATCGAAATATCGGAGAAGCGTGATAGATTGGCGGATGGGTTGATGTTCTCGGATCCAAAAGTGCAGGCCGAGCCGGATGCCAAGACCGAGCCTGAGAATGTTTGCAGAATGTTGCCGTCAGCCGTCGAGGGCGTCACGAGCAATTGCGACTTGAAAACCTCTCCAGATCTGTCAGAAAACGGACAGTCGAGTTCAATTCATCTTCTCACAGCCCATGAAGGTTCTTTCCGAGAGAAAGAGATGGAGACTGGACCAGAGAAGTTCGAACCGTAAGACAACCAGCCGTTGATCCTCATCCCGGGAGCTCCCCACCGGCCCAACTGCCGCTCTCCGAAGACGTGCATCCAGCCTCAAATATATACCCCGGGTCTTTGCCCACCACCCTCATGTGGGCACGACGACTCTTCCCACGCACACTCGCCATTTCGCCGCCGCGAATCTCTGTCCAATCGCGCAATTGCCCTCGCTTTGTGTCTTTTACAAGCCCCAGAATGGCTTCGACGCTGCCCCGGCTGCCCATCTTCGAGGCGCTCAAGAAACACGACACCAAGTCTACGGCGGTCATACATGGCTTGAGTGGAAGGACTTTTACGTACGGGGAGCTGGTGAACGATGTCGCGAACGCAAAGGACAAGTTGCAGAGGAATTGTGGGGGCAAAAGTGCCGAGGGGGAGAGGATAAGCTTTCTGGTCGAGAACGGGTATGACTATGTAGGTGCGCATTGTGTACTGCCTTAGCTCCCCTCACCGCGGCAACCACCTTAGCTGACTGCTCAAAGTGACCCTACTCTCCATCCTCGCTGCACACGCAATCGCCGTACCGTTGTCGCCGACCTTTCCCGCCCATGAGCTTCGATACATCATCGACCAGAGCGAATCGCTCATGCTTCTCTCTTCCGAGAAGTTCCAGTCGAAGGCGGATGAAGTGCTGAAAGAGGGCATGGAGACAAGTCCAATCAACTACAAGCAGGAGAAGATCATGACGGGCAGGGCCGACGACTCCGTCACGCTCGAGGAACCCACGAGCGACAAGGGCGGCATGATGCTATACACATCAGGAACAACAAGTCGACCAAAGGGCGTACTATTGCCCCAGGATGTGCTCACCGCACAGTCTATGTCGCTGCTGAAAGCCTGGAACTACAGCGCCGACGACGTGCTCCTTCACGTGCTCCCGCTGCACCACATCCACGGCACCGTCAACGCGCTCCTAACCCCCCTCTTTTCAGGCAGCACGATCGAATTCCAGTTCCCTTTCAATGCCACAGCTGTATGGGAGCGCCTTGCCGCGCCCTTCCTGCCAGACTCCGAGACCTCGAAACGATCCATTACTTTCCTCACCGTCGTCCCAACCATCTACACCCGCCTCCTCGCATCGCACCAATCCCTTACCCCCGAGCTTCAGGCTGCAACGAAGACCGCCCTTCACCCTTCAAATCTCCGCCTCAACATCTCCGGTTCCGCAGCCCTCCCCACGCCCGTCAAATCAGCTTGGACCGAGCTTAGCGGCGGCAACGTCCTCCTCGAGCGCTACGGCATGACCGAAGTCGGCATGGCTCTATCATGCGGGCTCTCCTTCTCCGACCGCGTCGACGGCTCCGTAGGCTGGCCGCTTCCCTTCGTACAAGCTCGCCTCGTCGACACGGAAAACGGCGAGGTCATAAAGGAAGGCGAAGAAATCGACGCTGAGACAGGCCGCGAGCGCCACGGCGAGATCCAGTTACGAGGGCCCACGATATTCCGAGAATACTGGAAGAACCCGTGCGCGACGGAGAAAGAGTTCGTAGACGATGCCGATCGCAAAGGGAAGTGGTTCAAGACGGGCGACGTAGCCGTCCGTCGCTCCGTCCTCGGCGCCGGCAGGAGCGAGCAAGACTGGGCCCACGGGCCGCTCTACTTCATTCAAGGCCGCAAATCCGCTGACATCATCAAGACCGGTGGCGAGAAAGTCTCAGCGCTAGAAATCGAGCGCGAGATGCTCTCTCTCCCATACATCAGCGAAGTCGCCGTCGTCGGTCTGCCCTCGGACGCCTGGGGCCAGAAAGTTGCTGCGGTGGTTGTATTGTCCGAGAAGGGCAAGACAGCTGGAAGGGGCGGCAAGGCCTGGTCCGCGCTGGATATGAGACGGGAGTTGAAGGAGATTCTGGCGAATTATAAGATTCCGCAGGAGATGAAGGTGGTGGAGAGTATTCCGCGGAATGCGATGGGCAAGATCAATAAAAAACAGCTGGTGGTGCAGGTCTGGGGAGAGATGCTGGGGGCGACCAAGGGGGTGAATGGGAATGGAGAGGTGACGGGCGCGGTGGTTGTGCCGAATGGGAGTGTATGAGTATTCTACGGGTTTTGATACGGGATCTAGAGAAAAGGCCATTGGCTGCACATAGACTTGGAAGGATGGTTACGGTGTACATACGTGTTTCACTTGGGTGTCTATTCAATATGGCTCAACGATTAATCCTTCTTCCTCGTCTTCCGTGCCTTTTTCTTCGTTGGCTCAGCATATGAATCATCTTCGTCATCCTCCTCCTGCTCTTCCTCGTCATCCTCCACGACAGGAGCTGCTTTCCTCGCGCCCTTCCGTCGCCTCTTCCTCACACCGTCCGTCGACGCGCCCTTCGTAACCTCCGCAGCCTCTTCTGCGACGACCTCCTCTTCAACACCATCTCCTCTACCCTTCTCCCTCTCCGCCAGCCTCGTCAAAGCAGCACCCAATCTTCTTCCCGCCGCCGCCTTTCCCTTATGCTTCCCGCTTGGCCCTCCACTCCCCGCTGCTTCTCCCCTAACCCTCGGTGCAAACGCGCCCGCCCCAACACCACCCTCAAAGAATCTCGTGATGTTACTCTGCGTACCCTCCTTTTCCCTCCTATTCATATCCCTAATAACCGGAACGAGAACCTCATCGGTCCTCTCCCAGCTCCAACCAATCTGGCTGCTCAGAAAAGCCCGCAAGGCTGCGAGATCAGGCACACCCCATTGAAAGGGCTGTGGATCATTATCCACCTCAGGATTTAGATACGCCTCCGCAACCCTAGCATCCGGAAATCCCGCAGGGAGGAACAGCTTGGTAGCCTGCGTCCTGCGAAACCTCCGGCGAAATTGATTCGCCCTATCCGCCTCCTTGGGGACCGCACCCATCTGCACGCCATCCCACCACTCCCTAAATTTTTCCAAGCTGCCAAACTCGGATAGAATCTCCAGCGCGGTGACGGGTCCAATGCCCGGTATCCCAGGCGTGTAGTCGCTTCCGAGCAATTGCGCGACATCGATCAACTTCTGCCGCGTCAAAGAGAATTCGGCTTCGAGTTCGTTGGCGAGGTAGCATTCGACGAATTTCGCTGCGTTGAACATGTTCTTGTACACCCGCGTCCCCCCAAAGAGGAACGTATCGCTATCATCGGTCACTATGCCGTCGACCAAGCCCAAGCTCACGAGCTCCGCACACTGTGCCTCTGCCTCCATCGGCGCGGTGATATACGGCAGTCCGAATAAAGTAAGAAGATGCTGACACTCTGAAATCATCGTCTGTGTGACTTCGTCCGCATCGCGACGGTCTTTCTTCTGCTGCGCACGGAGCTGTTTGAGTTCAGCGTCGAAGTTTATGAGGGGTGCGGTGTTATTGGTGAGTTCCTGGGCGAAGCGGGCGTGCTCGGAGGCTTCGGCAGCGAGAGAAGCGAAGAGCTCGGCGTCTTCTGGGTCGGAGTATTGGTCGGATTCGGCGTCGGAGGGGAGATCGAGGGGGGCGGTGTCGTCGGCGATGCCGCTCTGAGGGACGATGGGGATTTGAAGGTCGACGGGGCCTTCGAGGAGTGTTGGGGATGGAGAGCGAGGGCGAGGAGGGGGTTCGGTGGTGATGGGTACGTCTTCGAATTCTGGGGAGGGGGTTCTGGACGCTGGCGACGCGGGTGGTACTTCTGTTGGCATGCCAGCGGTCTGAAAATCTCCAAGGATTTTAGCAGCTTCGGGTTCAGGGGGCATGAGTACGTCTTCGTATTCCGGGGTTGGAGATAGTGGTGGCAGCGGTGTCTGCTCCTTCCGCTCGATAGGTTCCGCTGCTGGACGCCGTTGCGCGTCGTCCTCTGGTTCACTCTCCGACCACTCTATGGGTTGATCGTCCGACTCTTCGAACGGCCCTTTTCGGATCAGCGACGGATCTTGCGGCGGTCGTGATTTCTGATCCTCATATAGAGGTGCCGGTGGTTCAGGTGGAACCTTATTAGCAAGATCTGCCATCCTCAGCTTCGGATCCTCTACAAAGACATCCTCCATTGGTTCGCCCGCCTCATGATCAGACTCAATCATAACAACCTTCGTCGAGTTCTGTGGGGGCGGTGCTTCTAGATCGATGACCTCTTTCGTCTCGTGCTTGCGCAGCCGCGGTGCCTCTTGAAACTGGAACTCTTCCTCCTCTTTCCTTGCCCGTTGCCAGTCCTCTTTCTCTTCCTGACGTTGTGCCTTGAGATCGTCATCAAGATTTCTTTTACCGGCGAACCAAGGCGGCAATGGACCTGCATTCTGGTCCTTGGCCACTGAACCCATATCTTTCTCAAAACCACCCGCGTTGTCCTCTTCCAGTTTCTGCATCTTCTTCTTGCCAAGTATAGAGTTCCCCAAGTTTAGCTTTTCGAATGGTAGAGGCCCATCGAAACCAGGTGCTTTGGTGGGCTTGGTAGAAGCGTTGGCAACGGGTTTGGGCGGCGGCGATCGAGGCCTAGCAGGAGGTTTTGAGACTGTTCGCGACGCTGCCACAGGACGCTTCGACTTCCGCGACTCTCTTAGTGCAGCTTGTAGGTCCATATCGTCTTCCTCACTGTCGCTGCTAATGAACGGGCCGCTAGCTGCCGCTTTGCTGCTTCTTTGGTTCGCCATTCTCGCGATGGCGAGACCGCTGCCTTTAGTGGAGGTAAAGGGGTTCGTTTCCTGGGCTTTCTCCTGTTGAAAGACTTCGCGATAGGCATCTTCCTCAGACTCCTCGGCAAGGGTTGGATCTTCGTGACCACCTTGCTGCAACGACATCGCAATAGCTGCCTGGAGTTGTTGTTCTTCTGTCTTGTCTCCTGGTTCCTCAAAGAGGTCATCGGTCTGTTCCATTGGTAGATTTTCCCATTCTTGATCCTCGCCATCTGCAGCCAGAAAAAGAGAGTCAGGGTCGTCGCTTGCGACCGTTTGTTTTGGTTGCTGGGCTCTTGATGGTGATTTTCTTCTCGAAGCATAGACTTTCTGGCGACGCTTTACCAGTTCTCGCGAGATGAACTCCCTACCTTTTTTGTCGCGCGCAGTCATGCCCGGCTTAGGCTTCGGAAGCCTGTTCAGACCCTCGATAGGCACATCCTCAAAGTCATCATCCTCCTCCCACTCTTCGTTCTCCTCGATATCGGGCCGCGGGAGTCGATCAATATCAATTGGCCTGTCTTCCATCCCTTCTTCTTTGTTCGTGACAACACCAAGAGCCCACCCGCCCTCGACACCATCATTCTTGACCAAAACATATTCCCTGCCCTTCTCACCGGCAACGCGGTTTGCCCCACCCTGCCCGAACATGGCATCGTCGTTCATCCCATTAAGATTCATCAGGCGTTGGGTGAGCTCATTCCTCTCTCTGACCCTCTCGATTTGAAACCGCGAGAACGCCATGCGATCAGGGAACATGGTATCAAGCTGGTCTTTCGAGTACCCCATCCTGAGCCGACTTCTCAACCGCGCAGCATTGAGAATATTGTAACGGTCGCTCGCGGGCAGGCTGACGAAGAACGGGCTGTCGAAGTCGATCTTGGAAAAATCGTACACGTTGATATCCTCGCCGCGATCGAATTGCCGTGCGTAGTCTTCCAGCTCTTCGAGGCTCATGATGCGCGGATCATTGGGCCCGCCCATTTCCGACAGCGAGACACCCAAGTCGGGCAGATGGTACTGATCCTTGCGCTTGAACGTGCGATTCTGCAGACGCTCTTGCTGTGTCTGCAAGACCTCCTCCGCATACACGACATCATCAGGTATGTCCTCCTCGGGCTCGTCCCGTCGCCTCGTGCTTTCTCTGCGCTTCTCCTCCTGCTCCTCGGCAGCGCGCTGCATCTGGAGCGCCAGGAGCTTGCCCGCCGTCCTCACCGCATCTTCCCTTCTGCCCTCGCGTCTCGACTTTCGATTGCTGATCGTCTGTCGCTTGAGCGCGGGCGCTCCGCCGTCGAACACGAAGACGGGCTTGATGCCGTAGAATAGGAGCTTGCATATTCGGCGGAAGAAGCCTACGATGTGTGAGTTTCGGAGGGCGTTTCCTTCTTTGTCGCGCACGGCCTTGAGGAATTGGTAGATCCAAATCGAGGCGTCGACGGCGAGTCGCTTCTTGTTGAGCGTTTCGATCTTGATGGGTCGCGCGCATGGCTGGAGGACGGTCCAGAGGCCGGTGACACCCATCGTGATTGATTAGGTGCTTGTGGCATGGAAGTAGAGAGCGTTTCGGCGGCGGCGTGGGCTACAAAGGCATGTTGGTGGATGAAAAGGCTGCCTTGTGATCTGGCGTCATCGACGTGATGGCGTGGGGCGCGCCGCCAAGAGGATCGCTGGATAAGCAAGTGAGATCCTGAAGGAGCCACTGATCGTCGCTGAGGAGCAGTTTATTGCACTCGGAGGTTGATCTTAAGTCAAAGGTAAAGTTCTGGCACTACTGTACAATCATCTAGCCTAAGCAATGTCGCAAACGCTTTTCAGGGTATCGTGGTGATGCAAGTCAATCCTCCCAAACACCAGAATAGTGCACCCCAGGCCCTCAGGCTCCGTAATCCTACCCAACGCCATGCAAAACAAGAAACAGAAAAACAGTCCGAATGACAGCTCGAAATAAGAGAGCCGTTAATCGTGAAATCTCGTCCATGCTCAATCCCCCAAAGTCAGACTGCAAGCCAGGGCTAGCCATGATCCCCAGCAACGCCGTTTCAAACCAAAAGAGAAAAGAAAACGCGTCCATCTAGCTCCAGGGGCGGTCGAAAGCGTATGTTCATCCATCCACGGGTCTCGATTCGTAGACGTCAAATAAGCATGAGAAACACGAAGAGGTATTCGAAGAGTTGGCAGACCATTGGCGATTGGAGCAATTGCCAGCATCAGTGTAACCACCCACGCGTCTGCTTTCGTAGGCATCAAACAATCCAATCGAACCATGGTTCTTGTATTCCAAAGGGTGACAGACGGATGTCCATCGAAGCGGTCGTCAGCATCGGTGCATCCACCCGCCCGTCTGCTTTCGTAGGCGCCAAATAATCCACCGTTGTAATTGGTACAGCGAGCCGAGGACTGACATGCTTATTACCATCGGAGCTTCTTCGGTGGTCGTGCACCTAGATCTCCAAATTCCGCGCCGCGCTTCTTCGTGGTGCTGAATGCCTTCGTCGGACCCTTGCTGAGCAGAGTGGTAGGTTGGTAAGACTTGGACTTTTCGCTCATCGGGGTTTTCTTTAGACTGAAACGGGAGAAGATGGAGGCCGATAGAGGGTGGTTCTCTTTGTTGTTGGCGGGGGTCTTGGTGTGGATAATAGACTGATCGAACTCGGAGGCAGTTGGTGTTGTAGGGAGACTCTTAATCTCTGAGAGGCAACTCAAATTGAACTTGCTGTCTGTGGCAGTCGTAGTGGTCTTGGTATCGATGATAGATTGATTGAACTCTGACGCAGTCGGCGTCGTGGGAAGGCTTCGGATGTCCGAGAGACGGCTCATGATGGAATGATTGAATTCGGATGAGGTCGGGGTGGTAGGAAGGCTTCCAACTTCGGAGATACGGTTCGTCTTGCTAGAATAATCAGACATAGGCTGAGGCTTCTTCGGGGGAGCGCTCATGGTGCCGATGGAGAAGGATTGGCGGAAGAAGAGGCCCTGGCCGATGTCATCATCGCTCGCGGGATTGGTCGTGTCGATGATAGACCGCTCGAATTCCGAAGAGGTAGGGGTGTTTGGAATGCTCCTGACACTGGAGCAGATGGCAGGAAGGTACTTTGATGGTGTCTTTGCTGGGGTGAAGACCGCGCGCTTCCACTTCGGTGGCTGTGGAGTGGATACGGTGGCTGAAGATGTGTCGACGAGATAGGCGGCTTCATCCATCTTCATCTGGTTCTTCTCTGAATCCAAAGCCCAGCCAACGTTGACGCAAGTGATCAAGCCTTTGGAAGCCTTCACCTTGTCTAGTGTGGATTGCGCTCCGTCTTTGAAGAGGACGTGGGTGATCTGGTCATTGAAGCTTGAGAAAACCGTGGCTCCCATATCTTCGAGCAGAGAGGTGAATAGGAAGCTCTGGTCCTTATTGTTTGAAGAGACATCGACGAAGAACTGTAGGCCAGCAAGAGGCCCAGTGGGAGTGAAGGTGTCTTCAATTATGGGCGCGTCGTTCCAAGACACTGTCTTCTTGGGAGAGTCTTTGACTGGAGACCGGAGCACGGAGACGAGGGCTGGTGCGGATTCGAGGAGTGGCGCGAGTGAGAAAATTAGCGCGGGTGCCGGTGTGAGAATTGGTGCCGGTTCGAGGATTTGCGGCGGGATGTCTTCGGGAGTCGCAGCCTTGGTAGGCTGGAGAGGGCTTGCGACAGGCGATACAGGGGCCTTGTCCACTGCTGTCGTTGCCAAAACAGGTGAAAGCGGTGCAAGCGCCTTGCGCGCGCGAGTTGCTCTCTTTGGTGCTGCAGTCGCAGCCGGAGCTGCTTTTTTCTTGGGGGCGGCCTTCTTCGCCGGCGGAGGCGGAGGCGGAGGCGCGTCTTCGGCAGCTTTGCGCTTGCCGGCCCTCTTGGGAGGGGCTTTGAGGGTGGGTTTTGCTGCCGGAGCAGCAGCAGAGGAAGCCGCTTTCGTGGCGGCGCGGGTCATCACCATTGTGCCTACGGATGTGAATCAATGCGACAATGGAAAGCGGATCCACAAGAGTTGCACCTACTTGTCAGTGCGGTTTTGGTGATTTGTCGCAGAAAGTGGAGTGGAGTGGAGTGAGGATGGAGGGGAAGCGGTCGGTGGACGCGATTTCAGTCGCGCGGGCCAACCTCGGTACGCTAGTCTGTAAGCAATCGTTGACCCGGCAACCCGTGGACGAACTCGAAACACGTGATATGCTTCGAATAATTATCTAATCCCACTCTATCCTCAGTATCTCCATGCCAACGCCACATATCAGCATTTTAGACGCAGAACCATCGTCCGAGGCAAGCACCGCCATACTGGACACATCCGAAACCCGGGTCCTGACTCTAGACACCCGGTTTATCTCGACTGGGTCTCGCCCCGTTTGCTCTGATGCATCACGCAATTTGACCTCCCAGAGGCGCACCCATTGATCATTCCCAGACGTCAAGAGCATAACTCTATCCCGAGAATGACTGATTACAAAGGCACAGGCTGTGACCGCCGATCCATGTGCACGAGTCACTATGACTGGACTGGGGACATAACCTGCATCGGCGGCTGCCGGCCCTAGCCCGGTGCACGGGAAAAGCAGGAATGCTATACTGCCATCGTCACCGCCTGAAGCTATCAAGCTCCGATCGGGAGCTATTGAAATCATAGCCATTGTCTTTGACGTGCTCTGATGGATCCGTACAGGCTGCTTCCAATGCAACCTCTCTACGGGTCCCGGGGAACCCTCATGGGAACGCTGGAGTAAAAGAGCTAGCGGCCAAACAACTGCATGTCCATCAGTGCCGGCTGTGAGGATTTCACTTGCCGACAGGAAGACGCTTTGCGTCAGGCAGGATGTGAAGTAGACACCCTCGGCAAGAGCATACCATCTCACCGCAGCCAGAGGATCATAGCTGTAGATCTATTGATAGTGTGTCAGCTTGCGACCAGCAGTTGGGCAACATGTTTTACTCACCTTTATATGGGAGTCTGAGAACACCATGGCAATCGTGTACGCAGAACCTCGCTTCCGCATGTCAAAAGACATGACCCTCAGATCTCCATGCTCACTCTCAGACCCGTAGACCCATTCGCGGACGACCCCAATGCCGCCTACTTTGACCGGGAGTTTGCGGATCCGCCAGATGTAGAACTCTTCGCAACCACCGCTGCTAAAGAGATACTCGGAGTCGTCGGACCACTGGAGATGCTGTATACCAGTCGTGTGCTTCCGCAAGGTTCGTCGGCATATGAGATCACCAGCCACATATTCGAAGATTTTGATGTCGGTGTCTTCAGCTCCGGTGGCAATGAGTTGTCCGCGACGGCTATCGCCTTCTCCTGACGAGATAGCAACGGCTTTGATCTCCCTGCCATGCCCTCCAGGTCGCAATACCTGGTGGTCGGAGCCAACTTGGTGGTGTATGTGCATGCTTGATGCTCTTGTCCACACTAGGGTCCCACCACAGCCTTCAGCTGACTGCGACTGGAATGCCCAGCTCCGGTGCGCGCCTCCCGTATCGACTTTCATGACTTCCTTCTCACTGGTCGTGTCATAAAGTACGAAACGCTTACTAGAGAAGCCGTGCACCATGAGATGGGCCTCCCGGAAGTAAATACCCTCGATATTTGGCCCGATCGGGAGGTTCAGCCGGTGCACCAGACACACAGAGTTGGTATCAAGACCGACCAAGTGGATAGCGATGCAGCTATCTCTTCCCACTGAAAGCAGATAGCCTGGAGCTAAAGCTTGGTGATGAGGAACCCAAGAGATGGCAGTCACTGCTTCCTTGCCATGTACCTTGTCGATGATTCGGAAAAGAGTGGCTTGGCGTGGAGCGCTATCGAGCGCACTCTCACCCTCTCGGGCGTTGTATGCAGCTATTGAGCCTTTTCGAAATCCCAAAACGAGGTAGCGATTGTGAGAGCTCATGGGAATGTGAGCCATACTCGTGATAGCGAGGCCCGTCGATAACTCGGAGATTAGTATAGTAACATTACATGAGACTGTAGGGGTGTCCGTCATCAAGCCATTGACGTAGAGCAGCTGTGCTGCATTTTGTCCGACCAAAGTGAGGAGGACAACGAGACTTGTAGGTTCCTCGTTCTTTTGCAGAAACAAATCACTGACTTTACCGCGTACAGTGTGGATCTTGTGCAGGGTTCCGTCGCTCTTGCGATACAGGTAGATGCTCCCGCGCGAGCCTGCGATAAGACCTACGCCAAGCGAGACATCTCCGACACAGATTGAATAGCCTGTGAGATCAGAGAGCTGATCCACAAGTATTGAGCCGGAGATGATACTCTTAGGGCCCGAAATAGAGGCATCTGTGATGGACTCTAAAAACACCCTTCCAGAGTTGGTTGTCAGAAGGAATGTCGATTCATCAATGAAAGCGTAGCTTCTGAAGAACTCCGTCGATCTGGACGACTTGTGCGCTGTAGCAGAAGCTGGCTTGATAGGGTCGCTGGCCGGTCGCGCCATTGTCAAGATCTCTTCGTTGGAGTACTCGGACTTGACCAACGATTCGCGAATGTGCTTGAAATGAGTGTAGGCAGTAAGCTTGCTATCCGCGCCCCCGCAAATTACTTGCGGTGAGCCTGTTAGATCGACAAGAAGTGTCCTTGCCCATATATTCTTGCCACTGTGGACTGCGCTACTTTGCAGCTCCAATAGCTGACAAGAAGGAACACCTCCATCACGGGGAGCTTTTCCAGTATCTTGCGAGAAGCGCCAAGTCCGAGATGTAGCATCTTCGCCGCATGACAAGAGCAAAACTCCCTGCCCTTCACTGGTAAGTGGCTCATCGAGAATATGGACACTCCATACGCGTGACAAGTGGCCCCATCCGATAGCCACACAACCCGACTTGGAGAAGCCAATGTCGTAAGCAGCATTGCTGAACCCTGTATGGTGGGTCCTTTCGGCCTCCCGGTCACTTTCCCTAGTTCGGACCTCGTGTTTCTGTTCTTCTAGATCGGAGATGTCCCAAATTCTGACGGTTCGGTCATCACTACAGCTCGCCAGAATACGGTTGTACGGCAGTCCCGTTGTAGATCCAAGAAGCCCGGAGATGTGGATCCCGAAGATTGACCCTTCGTGACCGAGAAATATGCGGTGGATGCGGGACGACGTTGACGAAGCATGATGAGACCACGACCAGTATATGATCTCGCCAAAAGCCGTTCCGGCAGCGACCAGGATGCAGTCAGTTGATTCCCAGCGTAGGTGAGCTGCATAGAGGATGGATCTGGAGCTGGAGGTCAATTCTGAGACGGAAAGAGAGAGCGTCCTGCGCATGTTAGCATGAGAAGTGGCTCGGAAGAAAATTTTGCCTATCAATCATCGTATTGGATGCATGATATAAAACAGTGAGACAGAGATGTACCTTTCCAGCTCGCTCCAGACTTCCACCGTCAACACGCTAAGAGCATTGTGGGCCGTAACGGCAGCACACTTGAAAGACTGGTTTGCTTGAAACCGGCTTGGATCAACCGGCGCGGGGCAGACGTCCAAGATCCAGTCAGACGCTTTGATGGAATCTGAAAAGGACAACCTGATCGAGCCATCTGCAATGAACTTGAGTTCGCACGCACGAGACAGCAGACCTCCCCAGACAACGATGATGGCCTTGTGGGATGATTCGGACACGACGACGACACCGTGCACCACTTGGGCTTCGAAGACGCGTTCCGACGCGAGACATGGCGACTCTTGGCGGTTGAACAAGCGAAGATAGGGGCCTTCTGCAGCGATGAGGAAATGGCCCACCGAGCAGAGGCACGTTATGGGAACGCGTGTGCATTCATGCTATCAAGGTGAGCAATGCGCATCATTGGATCCGACCAGAACCTACGTGAAGAGTTGGTGACATTGGAGAATTGGCTAGAAGGCTCGAGCTGGTGATGGGCTTTTGGTGTTGAGTCAGCACCCAACAGCGGGGTGGCGGGGCATCTCGGGCGTCATTTCTCTTTCACCTCGTACCTCGAAAATCTCCAATAAATATTCGGCACACCTGCACACTCCTCACACAACTCATCCACCTCGGATCTACCCTACTATCATCCAGACACTCTCGCGACCGATCCAAAATGTCTCTTGGAACACCAGGCGCCAACATCGACCCGGAGCAGGCAGAGAACTTCGAGGATGTACGTACTAGAGCGCTATCGAGCGCCATCGAGCGTATCGCGATATCATACTAATCACACCATAGATCGAGAAGCAGTTTGCCGTCAAAGGTTCGTAGCCACTGGAGACTCACGTGTGCACCTTCTTACTTGCGCGACAGTCGTACAGCACATGGAAACGTACTGGAACATCCTCGAAAAAGTCCCCGGCTCGAAGCTGCGCCTCACCAAGTTCGACGACGAAATCTACGAGCACCTCAAGAAAGAATTCCCGGACTTCGATGCCTCGGCTACAATAAACGAAGATGAGATGAAGAGCAAGGAAGGGAAGGAGCGATGGCGCAAGTTCATTGGTGAATATGAAAAGAAAGTGGAGGACTACAACTTCGGGACAATGCTGCGGGCAAGTCCAAAAACCGAATATGGCGAGAAGGAGACCATATTCGCGGTTCGGATGCAATTTTACGCCATTGAGATTGCTCGGTAAGCTAACAACACGTGGATTTCCTGCAGTGTCTAATTCGAGTAGGAACCGCGAAGGTCTGAACGACTGGATCTACGAAAAGGCGCACCCAGAGGGCAAGTAGGCGTTCTTGGCTAGGAAGGTTGCGTCTTCTAGAAAGGGTGCGTAAAATGCCACAGAGAGCCCGGCCAGCAATCATACGACTCCTCGTCCGCATGACGACAAGTTCTTGTGCGCGATGCTTGCGCATTCGAGCCCTTCTTTGTCTACCAGATAGCTGTCCCTTTGCGTCAACACACGGTCGAATCGGCCCGGACAAACACATCGCGATAGACTCTGCATCTCGAAGCATGGCCATGCCACAACAAAGAGTTCAGGATCTTGATTGAAATTTTTATGGAGCTGTGGCATCCGTTGACGCGCCCGGAGGGCGAATTACATATCGGGATGCAAAGCCTGCAGTTGGTAGCGTCAGTTGTGACGAGCGACAGGTTCGCTTCCATTTGTGACTTTCCGAGTGTGGTTCGGTTACTCGGGTGAGGATGCGGCGTGGCAGAACAATGCTCGAAGAACAATACTAAGGGCAAACAAAGTCGTCGCGTGGCAGAAATGGACTAGACTGCATTTGGTAATCCTCAACTCTCACCACTATCTCATGCCATACCAATGCGTGTTTTTCTGCAGCCACTTCCCTCATTTTCTGTACTACGCCCACGACAGATCCCCTCAACCGTCGCGCACCATGGCGACATCCCCAACTTCGAATCGCACAGAGCCCGAAAAGATGAGCTCACAAGAAGACGAAGAGCAGGAATTCGTTCAGAAAATGGGATGGAAGGCTCTGTTCGGGTTCACGACGAGAAAACATTTACCGGTGCTTTCCATCGGTCTCTTCTCAGCTACTGTAGCCGCCCTCACCATGCCCGGTCAAGCCATCATATTTGGTCTCGTCTTTCGACAATTTGCAGATTTTGGGGCGGGGAAGATATCCAGCCCTGATATGCTGCGAAATGCCTCTCGATACTGCCTTTACTCTACTGCCTTGGCAGCGCTTAATTGGTTGGCTAACAGTATATACTTCACGATGTTTTTGGCATTTGGAGAGCTTCAAGCAATGAGTGGAAGGCAAAGAATATTCAATGCCCTGCTTCGCAAGAACATGGCTTGGTATGACACCAGGGAAACCGGTCCTGCAGCCTTCCTCCCAGCAGTTCAGATGTGGGTACATGATTCTATGATATTTAAAACTTGACACTGACCCACGCGCAGGCAGATTCGCGATCTTCAGATGTCCGTCTCTCAACCTTTCGGAGAAGCCATTCAATGCTTCATTCAGGCAATTGGCACCCTCGGTGTTGCTTTCTTTTTCTCATGGAACCTCACTCTCGTTGTCATATGCTCGATACCCATTGTCTACCTTGTCATGGCTTTCTTTTCGACTCTACTGTCGAAACGCGCACACGCACAGTCCGAGAAGCTACAACTAGCACTGAAGTACATCACGAACGTCATACAAAGCATTGAGACGGTGAAATGCTTCAACGGCGAACGCTACGAGCTGCAGAGATTTTCCAAAGTCATCTCTCAAGCTGGCCGCCTCTACAACAGCCAAGCTCACTTCCGGTCCACCCAATTGGGCTTCATGCAGTTCATCACCCTCAGCATTTTTGTACAGGGCTTCTGGTATGGCAGTCATCTTATTATCATCGGGGAAAGGAACGCAGGTCAAGTTGTCACAACGTTCTGGGCAGCTTTAATGGCCGTCCAAGGCGTTACCGGCTTTCTGCCTCAGTTCATTGTCCTTCAAAAGGGAAAGTATGCTGGGGCTCGATTGCGAGCTTTGATAACGAAAATATCCGAGCAAGATCCGATGACAGAAATTGGAGGCGATCAGCGACCTGCGCGATGTGCTGGCGATATTGAGTTCAGAAAGGTACGGCGACCAAAGACTTTGAAATGGCTCTCACTTATTTAGCAGATCTCTTTCGCATACCCATCTCGGCCAGACCAGACAGTCGTACAGGATATTTCGGCCATATTCACAGCAGGCAAAACTACCTTTGTGATAGGCCGAAGCGGTTCTGGAAAAAGCACGTTGGGTCAGCTACTTGTGCGATTCTACGACCCCACATCTGGCGACGTTCGACTTGATGGCATTCCTCTGCCACAACTGGACCTCCGATGGCTCCGAGAACAGGTCACCCTAGTCGAACAGCACAGCGTGCTGTTCAACGAATCCATCAAGAGGAACATCGCGCTTGGAAAGAAAGACGAGTCGGCCAGCAGCGAGCAGCTTGAGCAAGCCGTTGAGTTTGCCATGTTGCAGCAGATGATACGAGATCTTCCGGACGGCCTCGACACGATGCTGGGCTTGAAGGGCAATAGTGTAAGCGGAGGCCAGAAACAGCGAATAGCACTGGCACGCGCGAGATTGCGCGACTCACCTGTGCTCATCTTGGACGAGTCAACCAGTGCGCTTGACTACATCACACGCTCCTCGATTCTGGATGCGATCCGAACTTGGAGACAGGGCAAGACCACAATTGTTATCACCCACGATATATCGCAGATCCAACAGGACGACTTCATATACGTCATAGACGGGGGAAAAGTTGTACAAGAGGGCATCCGGAGAGACATAGAGGGTAAAATAGGCTGCGCTTTCCAATCATTCCTGACGTTACGGAAACATTCAGAGGACTTTGGGCCCGGATCTCTGGATGAAACTGAGGAAATTATGTCACTATACGACGCTTCGTGGGGTGTTGCTAGTCAAGCTCCTAGGTCTTCCCGACCCTCATCTGCCATCTTTTTTGGGGAGTCATTGTTGTCACCTTTTCTAGGTTCTCGGCAGTCCCATGGCGTAACCATGTCTCGGCGACCATCGGCAGCTTCGTCAATCGCTTCCATCGCTGAAGATGACAATGAAGCAGAAATGGATCATCACGGCAGGAGCCACATTCCATCTCTAGCTCCTGGGGCACTCAGCGAGAAGCAACCCCCTAGTAGAAGAGCTCGAGCGTCCTCTGTGGCCTCCCACGGTTCCCTGGCTCGTAGGATGACCACCACACGGCCTATATCATTCTCACCTCGCAACTTTCCAACCGGACCCCAAGGCGGCGGAGACCCATCCCATCGTAAAGTCTTCCGGCAGAAAATGGTTAAAAGGCGAAGGGGTCGCATTCAGAATGGAGAATCAGCGCAGACGGTGGAGACTCTCTCAATCGCCGATATCCTCAGATCGGTTTGGCCCCTCCTTAATTGGCAGAATCGAATCACGTTGCTTGCGGCGTTTGTATGCGCACTGATACACGCTGGAGCGACACCGTCCTTTGGTTACATCTTCGCACAACTCCTCTCAACCTTCTACTCAAGTGGCAACCAACAGGAGCTCGCGCAGACCTACGCTCTGTCCATTCTGGGGATAGCTGTACTAGACGGACTCGCAACCTACGGATTCCAAGCCTTGTTCGATGTATGCGCGCAATCTTGGATCAACTCACTGAAGACCGAAGCACTGCGACGCATTTTGCTTCAACCGCGTGAGTTTTTCGACAGAGAAGAGAACAGCGTTTCGCGACTGGCTGAATGCTTGGATCAATTCGCAGAAGAGGCTCGTAATCTTCCGGGTCGCTTCACGGGTATCGGCGTTGTCATCTTTTTTATGATCGGGATTGCGGTAGTGTGGTCCTTGATCACCTGTTGGAGACTTGCCCTCGTCGCGCTTGGGTGCGGTCCCATCATGATCGCTGTGACGCGCATCTACAACGCCATCAGCAACCGATGGGAGAGATTCTCCAACGAAGCGGACGAGCAAGTAGGCCAGGTTCTTCATGAGACGTTCGTCAACATTAGGACCGTCAGGTGTCTCGCCCTCGAGGACGTGTTCCGCGACAAGTACCGCGAGGTTACAATGAACGCGCTCAAAGTAGGCACCAAGCGATCGATCTACTCAGGCTCTATTTTTGGGCTCAACTATTCGAATGTGATCTTTGTCACGGCTTTCTTGCTGTGGTGGGGCTCCTGGCTCATCTCGAAACGCTACCACAGCCCTACCCAGATTATCTCAACCTTCAACATACTCATGCTATCCGTCAGCCATATCAATTACGTCGTCAACTATATCCCGCAGATCAATGTCTCCAGAGACGCCGGCTCGCGGCTCATCCGCCTCGCAAGACTGCCACAGGACTCCCACGAACTCAGCGGGACGGAGCAGCTCTTCAAAGCTGGCGATATCTCTTTCGAGAGGGTCAACTTTACCTACCCGTCTCGCAAGGACCACCCTGTCCTCCGCGATGTATCCTTCACTATCGAACGCGGCAGCTGCACAGCCCTCGTCGGTGCCTCCGGGTCTGGGAAATCAACCGTCGCATCCCTCCTGCTGAAGCTCTACCAAACGTCTTCCAGCAGTCCCGACGTATACATATCCAACCAACCCATCAAGAGTCTCCACACACTCACTCTCCGCTCTCGCATCGCCATTGTCTTCCAACACTCCGTCCTCTTCCCGGGAACCATTGCCGAGAACATAACATACGGCTTATCGCCATCCTCTCACCTCACGACAGACTCTAGCATCCGCGCCGCAGCCTCGGCAGCAGGGATATCCGAGTTCATCGACAGCTTACCGCAAGGCTACCAGACGACGATTGGGGACGGCGGCACAGGTCTATCCGGCGGGCAAGCACAACGCGTCGCCATCGCCCGCGCGCTCATCCGCGAGCCGGATATCCTGATTCTGGACGAGGCGACCAGTGCTCTGGACGTCGAGTCTGCGCATACGGTGAGGGAGACTGTCCAGAGTCTGGTGGTCAGGGGCTCGAAGAAAGGTGAGACAGGAAAGGGCACCAAGAGGCAGTTGACCGTTGTGCTGATTACGCATGCACGGGAGATGATGGCGATAGCCGAGCATGTCGTGATGCTCGATAAGGGCAGGGTGGTAGAGGAGGGGACGTTTGAGGGGTTGAGGCGGAAGGGAGGGGCTTTTGCGAGACTGTTGAGGGGCGAGAAGGAGGGGTGAGGTGTGATTCAGATGGATGGGGGCTTGGAACAGGTTGAGTCTGCCTACGCAATGTCTTGGTATCATTAATGCATTTGGGTATTAACGACCCGTTGTTCACTGTGAAGGTGCAAAACGGTGGTTCGCATGATGGGGAGCTTGGTGCGACCAATCACACAACGGCACTAAAGGAAGCAGCAAAGAAGGTCAAGGAGGTTGCGTCCCGCTTCCCAGGCAGACCTTTAGAGCTCTGATCGATCCGGTTCTTCGAAGTCTCTTCCCACCAAGAACCATGCGCTGAGCGACCCTGCCGCCGGGTCCGCCGTCGACCCACAAGTTTAGAATGCACCACCTTCCCGACCCCCGCTTTAGCTGCACCATCCCCTCTGTCCACGCTGACAACACGCCGCTGAACTTTCGCATATACCACCCAGACATTCTGAGCCGACCCCAGACAGACGCCGGCACGAGATGGAGGAAGAAAGGCATCGTAATGGCACACCCGTATGCGCCCATGGGAGGGTGCTACGATGATCGCGTCGTGGGAATCGTGGCGCACGAGTATCTGAAGGCGGGATGGATAGTCGGCACCTTCAACTTCAGGTACGGACGGCCGAGGCAAAGGGCACATGTCATCTGGACGGCGCGCTGATGCCAGAGCAGAGGCGCACACGGTTCCAAAGGCCGCACAAGCTGGTCCGGCAAACCCGAGCTCGACGACTACTCCACCTTCGCCGCCTTCTTCATGCACTACCTCGCCTACTTGCATCCGCATCCGACCGCTGCTGCCATCTCCACGCCCCCGGCTTCACCGGAAGACGCCATTCGTCCATCGCTGCCTCCGAGACTTCCCGTAGAGAGCGACCTCCTGGTTCTCGGAGGCTACTCCTACGGTTCGTTGATTCTCAAACATCTCCCGCCCATCCCAACGCTTCTACAACCCTTCTCTATGCCGGCCGCGGGCTCTGCCCCCGATGAGATAATCCGCTATGCACGAAAACGGGCTGACGAGATGAATCGGGAGTGGACCAGTGCCGCACGGGACGAGGGTCGGAAGCATAGGGGACACGAGAATAAACTCAGCGTCACAATGGGTGGGGAGGAGATGAGTCCAGAGAAGAGAAAGAGTAGCCGAGAGATCAAACGGAGCATGGATGATGGGAAGAGGAGTCTAGATGTTGGTCACACGCTGCGGAGTTTGGCTCACCGTCGGCGAAAGGGCAGTCGAGAGGGTTCAGAGTCGCCTGAAAAGGCGCCTGAAAGCATGCCTCGAGGGCTACAGATCTCCTATCCGGAAGTGCATTATCTCCTCATATCTCCACTGATGCCGCCCATCTCGACGCTCGCCGCGCCTGCGCTGGGCATCAAGTTCTGGAACCGGCTACACCAGCCGTATGGAGATCCTCTGGCCAAGCATCCCAGTTTGGCTATCTTCGGCGATCATGACATCTTCACGAGTGCGAAGAAGGTGCATGGCTGGGCCAAGAGCTTGAAGCTAGAGTCTGGTGGCAGGTTTGAGTACCTCAAGGTTGAGGGCGTGGGGCATTTCTGGCATGAGGAAGGGGCGGAAGAGCGGCTGAGGAGTGCATTGAGGCAGTGGGTGACGATGATGAGGTGACGAGAGTTGTTATACCCTGTTGCTGGCTGGAGACAAAACACCTTGATCTGATGGATTTTTTCATTTCAAATCACATGTATGTCTCCCACGGCAAATCCAGCTTGTCCCGGATGTATTCCATAGCCTCAATCACCTTCTCGTCCTGATACCTTCTCCCCACCAATTGCACACTCACAGGTGCGTTCGCATACTTCGTCGGGTCATCTAGGGTCCATTAGTCATTTACGTCCCCCTTGAGTCGATCCCGCACAGGTTATGATGACTTACAGAGCTCGTGATTATATCTATCCTTCTCATTTCTTGGCCTGTAGTCTGGTTCAGCCAAATCGATACTCGGCAGAACCTTCGACACAGGCGCTATCAGTGCCGGGTAATCGAGTAGATTCCACTGCGCGGTGTAGCCCCAGTACCGGGCATGATCGATCGGTGGTGCAGCGCCGGGTCCCTGGTCGCATATTAACACCTCCACACCCAATTTCTTTACGATTTTCTGCCAGGGAAGAAAAGGTTGGCTTACCACAGGACACAGTATAACATCCACGCCTCTCTCCTCCCACAATTTCGCATACGCCGTCTTATACTCATCCCTCTTCTTCTGCCACCGCCATATCTCTCCCACGCCCAGCCCACCCTCCTTCACATTATCATTCTCTTTCAATATGAAAGTACTCAGTGGTCGCCAGGGCTCGCCCGAGGCGGCAATGGCTTCTTTCTCTTCTTTTCCGCCATCGCAAAAATACAGACTGCTGATTATCTTCCAGGCCTCGTCGTGTTTGTAAGGTGACCAGTCCACAACCTCGATACCTTCCACACCTTTAAGCTTTTGCTTCATACCATTGAGCACACGTAGGACCGGTGGGTGAGGCCGTACGACGCCATCATCCTTCAGCAGCCCAATCCTCAACTTCTTTCCGCCCCCAGGTAAGGCTGGGAGCTGTGCCTCCGTCTTCCAAGGAATGGGCACCAGACTAGGCTCACGAACCCAGGGTTTGGCGTCTACAAGCGTCTTCATGAAGGCCTGTATCCCCTCCAAACTCGTGCTCAACGGCCCAATAACCGGCACAATACTCTCGCTGCCCAACATCGTCGCACTCAGCCCCTCCATGGGGAGTCTATAGCTCGTCGGCCTGAAACCCCATACCCCGTTGTTCGCAGCTGGGGAGCGTATACTACCACCTATATCCGTGCCTATTCCCAAGCAGGAGCCACGCATCCCGAGCAACGCACCCTCGCCACCTGAGCTACCGCCAGAAGTGAGAGCGCGGTTGAACGGGTTGACGGTAACACCGTAGTAGTTTGAGGAAGTTTCGAGATGCATGAGTGTTTGCGGTTGCGTGGTGCGCACGTACAAGACCGCGCCGGCCGCTAGCAAAATGTCGAGGATATGCGCATTCGCGGCCGCGACCCGGTCGTGCCAGGCGATGAAGCCAGCGTTTATCGTCAGTCCCTGGATCTCAACATGCTCCTTCACGGAGATGGGCAGGCCGTGCAGCGGGCCAATGGGCTTTCCATGCTCTTTTAGGTATGCGTCTAGATACGCGGCGCGTTCCAAGGCCATCGTGGGGAGCAGTTCAGTGACGCAATTCACTAGTCGCTGTGCGAGGGCGGCGCGGCGGAGGAAAGCTTGCGTTACGGTCGTTGAGGATAGTTCGGCAGAAGCGAGTTTGGAGAGGAGGTTTACGGGGTCGGACTCTGTAATTGAGAGTTCGGTGGGTGTCAGGATTGTTTTGGGGATCGGGGATGAGTCGCTGGGGAGGGATGGGATGTCGGGTATAGGAGGGGAGACGAGGGCGAGAGTCGCGTCTCGATGGTCTTGCGCTTTTTTTGCAATTGACTGCCATGGTGTTGGTTTAGCATTAGAAGGCGCGGGGAGCATGGAGGGAGATGGGAGGCTGGAGTGGATGCGCGCATAAAGCGCGTTTAGTAGGCTGAGCATCGTGCTCGAAAAATGGACGTCGATCGAGTAGAGAGCGAACTACGGCGAGGTAACCATGGAAAAAGGAGGCTTAAGATTCTGGTAGCTAACGAATCGAACAACGATACTACTTGCAACTGTCGGAATGGAGATGGCCGTCGAATGTAAGTTTATACGGCTACGGAGGACTCCGTCCCACTTATGTGTACTCAGCAGTGATGCCATCGTTACTCGGCACGGGACCTATCGTATCAAAAGACAGGTTGATAGGAGATAGACGGCGACTTGAAGTGGAAGTCATAGGCGAAGCGCTTGCAACGGTTGCGCATCCCAAGTCCCCGCAGCCTTGCCATGCCGTTCAGGACTTGGCCACAATGGTGTAGCTATCGACCCTTGCTTACCTACTCCCTATCTCGTAAGGGTACGGCTCAGAGTCAACTGCGCAAAGGCCTGGACAATTGCCGTTGACCAAGGCGATAAGAGAACTCGAAGATCAAGGAGCGGGGATCGTGGGGCGTGGAATGCAGCAGCCATTGGTAGATCACTTCGGCTCGCAGTAGAGCAGGAGAGCTCTTGCAGGGTGCATCTGATATTTCCCGAGATATAGTCGAGAAATTTCAGTCACAAAAGAGATTGAATACTCACCGTGAAGCTTTTTAGCTTTTTATATATACCTTGCGGGAGGCCTGAGGCCCTGTACGGTACCGAGGACCATCCAATGCTCCTCAGAGTTCGCCGCGGAGGTTACGCAAACGGGATGCCCGTTTTGGGCAACCCTGCTGCCGCTGCTTCCCCGCATTATAGCTCCAGGGTATCGTGCAGCTTGCAGGGCAAGGAAGGCCCAAGGTTTTGCCCTGTCAATGCAACGGCATGCCAGATGTAGACTTGACGATCCAGCCCATTCTATGGCGTTCGATCATGTGCGACTGTCGAGATGGCTATTTGTTAAGTACCGGCTATCCGCTGCGAGCGCGCTGCTGCGCGACCAACTTTGCTACGTCTCTTTCGCTTCTCCTTGCTTCGTATAGCACGGCGTCTTGGTTTGAGCTCTCTGTTGTACCCCATATTGTCGTGCTTAGTACTTCTTCCAATTGCTCATCATGACGCCTCTCAGAGTTGTGCTGCGATCAGCTCCCCGATTGGCGCAAGCTTCTCGTCTTCAACAACGACATCTTGTAGCTGGTGCTCGGCATGCGACTCGACCTTTCTCCAGCTGTCTCCCAAGGTACCAAGCCGCGGACTCTCCTGCGCCACCTTCCAACGACGACAAGCCATTCCTAGGGACATCGAAGCGTCTGGGAGAGTTTAGCCTGAAGGACAAAGTAGTGCTTGTCTCTGGAGCTGCCCAAGGTTTGGGGTTGACCCAGGCGGAGGCCTTACTGGAGGCTGGGGCAATGGGTATAGCTACAGTACTGAGATATTGACGATTGCAGTGACTAAGCCACAAATAGTATATGGGCTTGATCGGCAACCCGAACCGTCACCGGACTTCCACAGAATCGTCCAAAGGGCGGAGAAGGAGCTCGGGACCTCGTTCCACTACCGACAGACGGACGTGCGAGATGTGCCGAACCTCAATAAGATTGTCGAGGAGATTGGAAGCAAGCATGGAAGGATGGACGGGCTTATTGCTGCAGCAGGCATTCAGCAGGAGACAGCAGCCCTTGATTACACTGCCGAGGACGCCAATCGCATGTTCGAGGTGAACATAACCGGGGTGTTGATGACGTCGCAAGCGGTTGCAAAGCAGATGATCAAGTTCGGGAATGGCGGTAGTATCGTGCTTATTGCAAGCATGTCTGGCGCCGTAGCTAATCGGGTATGTGGTTGTGTTGTTCCGGTTGACTCTGAGTGACCATTCCTGCAGGGTCTCATTTGCCCTGCGTACAACGCGTCGAAGGCGGGAGTGATGCAGCTGGCCCGGAATCTGGCTTCCGAGTGGGGAGAGCACAAGATTCGTGTCAACAGCATCTCCCCAGGGTACATCGTCACGGCCATGGTGGAGGCGCTGTTCGAGCGGTTCCCGGAGCGCAAGGCGGACTGGCCGACACAGAACATGCTGCAGCGACTATCGGGCCCCAGGGAATACCGAGGCGCCGGCGTGTTCTTGCTGAGCGATGCCAGCAGCTTCATGGTGAGATGCTGCCTGGACAAGTGGTTTGGCCGAGCTAACGGGCGTCTGATAGACGGGAGCGGATCTGCGCATGGACGGAGGGCATTCTGCTTGGTGAGGTGCGCAACGGACTCTGCAACCGCGACTTCGGGTCTGGCTCTCTTTGGTCGCGCGACGCGAATCGTGATGGAACGACGGGCCAAGAGTAGAATAGATGGCCGTAGAAGCCCCATTGAACATGTCTCCCGTTCAAGCTGCTGGATGCGTTGATGCGTGTTGGTGTCGCCTCTCGGAGGTCCGCAGCTTCCTAGTGGTCCTTGGATGACTAAGTGACCACCAGCTCGCCCCAACCCTCGTCGAGGTGTGATATGGTGGATGCAACAGCTCCCCGACTGGCCTTGGGCGGGGGTTGCAGTGTGCTTGCTCCAGCCCCGAAGATGCCGATCAAGTAGCCGCAAACCTCGTGAGCTGTTTGCTCTCCCGGAAAGACCCCCCTCCGCCTTCGCCCAAGAAAAGCCTGTCGCATCGGTCGCATCGGTCGCATCGCGTCGCGCAAACGGGCTCCTGCAGTCCGCGGCTTCAAGATAACACCCTCTTCGGCCCCCGCGCCGTCGCTCCTCCAACATGGCGAGCCCGGCGCCCTCCTCATTATCACGCTATAGACCAACCATCCTGGTCCTCACGGGAGCTGCCGCCGCATATGCAGCCTACCTCCTCTACACCACGGCCGTGCAGACGTCTCCCGCCGCCGAAGGGCTCCGCCGAAGAAATGCCCTCCGAAGACCGAACCCCCATCAGCCGCGCCATGCGTCCATCGCCCGCGTTGTCGAGCGCCTTCAAAACGATGCGCAACCGCTCGGTGACATCGACTTCTTTGGCAACACGGTGGTGCTGGATCCACGCCACGTCGTGCCGAACTGGGTCTTGCTCGACCTGGCCTCTCGTGCAGAGCCCGGCCTCCATGCTGACATGGTTGCACACCGCATTATCGAGCTCTACGACACCTTTCTCGACCGCTTCCTGGCCAGCACGTTTTCGGGTCGACCCATGACTGCCGTCGAAAGGGCCGCAGTGGTACAATGGATCGGCCCCCAGATTCCGGATTACGCGAGCCCGGGTGCTATTCCACGAGCGCTCGAAAGATACACTGCTCGATTCGCAGAGGCACGGCCTGCGCCTGATCGAGATGGTGCCGAGAGCATCGCGGGGACGGAATTGTCCTGGCGAAGCGACGAGGATACCGAGGGTGATGCCATCGATGCAGACGCGCAGACGCTCAAACGCACCCTCTACCACATTGCAGAAGATCGTGCTCGACAGGAAGGCGTCATCCACCGCGGCATAACCTGCAATGGCTGCGACAATAAACCGATACGCGGTATCCGATGGCGCTGTGCCAACTGTCCCGATTTCGACTTGTGCTCAGACTGCGAGGCTACCAACTCGCACATCAAGACGCACATCTTCTACAAGGTTCGAGTGCCTGCACCCTATCTCAGCTTGCCCAAGCAAGAGCCAGTCTACCCGGGTCAACCTCTCATGATGCCCATTTCGATACCATCTGTGTTGAAGAAGCGCCTGGTCTCCGAGACACGCATGGAAGCTGAGGAGATTGAGGCACTTTGGGACCAATTCACCTGTTTAGCTACTTCAGAATGGCCCTCAGATCCAAATGGCATTAAATGGGCACTCGACCGACGTGCTTTCAACCATGCCTTTGTTCCGCATTTCACCAACTATCTATCGACTCCAAATCTCATCTACGATCGAGCTTTCGCCTACTTCGACACAGACCGCAACATGTTGATTGGTGTGGAAGAGTTCATCAAGGGTCTCGATGGCCTACACTCGACCGACTCGCATCTCAAGCTTAGAATTGTCTTCAACGGTTACGACGTCGATGGAGATGGCTACATCTCCAGGAAAGATGTATTAAGGGTGTTCAGGGCGCACTATGCCATGGAAAGGGAAGCGATGAAGAATTATCTTGCGGAAACGGCAGAAGAACTATCAGTGCGCGGTGCCCTTGAAACCATACATTCAAGCCAGCCTCTAGGCTCTGCCTTCACTCAGAGCATCATACCCAACGGAAACCGAGACAATGCGCGGCTGCAGGGAAAGGATCCTGACTGCGAGCCAGTGACCGCCAATGACGAATCTGACACAATAGACCGAGAGAACGTCATTCGACTGGCAGAGACCGATGTTGGGTACGACCTCAGCAGGAATGCCAACGATGCTGTCCAAAACAGATGGGCGCGAAGACACTTCTACACCGATGAAGAAGAAGGGTTGACCCGCCCAGAAGGTATGATCGACTCGCCATCCGCAGCACTACTGGATGAAAACGAGGGCGGTTATCCCGATGAGCCGCCAACGCCGGAACACGAGCGCCCACGAGGGTCTCGCTCATCATCCCGAGTACGCTTCCAAGATGATGTCGAGGACATCGAGACCCGCTCTAATGCTTCGACTTCATCACGGCCGGTCGGAGAAAGATGGGGCGGCTACGAGATACCAGAGGCTGAGAAGGATCTGGGCAAGGAGGTGCTGTATCAGCTCACGCAACAAGCTTTCAACGAGCTCATCAATCCCCTATTCCGAGAGAAAGAAGACAACGCCATGGACGTCATAAGCACCCGCGCCGAGCGACGAGCGTACGCCGCTAAAATCGATGAAGAGCTCGAAAGTTTCGAGCAACATGGAAAGATCCTGACCACTATAGCTCAATTAGGCATCTTCAGGTACGCAAATGCCATGGTGGATATCTTCTGCAACAGCGACTTGGAGTTACTCTTCGACTCTCTGAAGGCTGTTGGCCGCGATACCGAAATGGGCAAACACAACATCGAGCTACAGTTCATGATGGCTGAGGAAGAATTGCAACAATGGGCGGAGAGTTGGTCCAACGACCGCGAAGTCAGTAAACTGGAACTGTGGAATGCGAAGCTTTACCGGACGCAATTGAGGCAAGAGCTGATGGATGCTATGATCGGGATAGGTGAGAAGCAAGGATGGATACCTCCGCTGTCACCCACGGAACAGTATCCTCGCCCGCCGGACTGCACCAATGAGGAGCATTCCTGTTTCCGGGACCCCACGATGCCACAGTTCCGGCCAAACTCGTTGGCAGATACACAGGAAGATTCCGCAGCGAACCCGAAGCCCGAGTTCACTGCCGATGAAACATCGGAAGCCGAGCGAATAAATTTCCACAACTTTGGGCCCATCTTCGTCACAACAGATCTCGGCGATGCAGACATTATCTCCAAACTGCCATCGCCTCCTCCTCCGCCGCCGCCGCCGCCGATGCTCGACGGAGCAATCACAGTCTCTGTCAACGAAGCTCTGAATCTCGGGCTCATTGTACCACAATCTGACATGGCAGTCTCGGAACCTGCGCACCCTGTGGATGAACCACCCCCTCCTCCATCTCAGCCTCCTTTCGATCCGGCGCAAGATTTCAAAGAGCGGAGAGCATATCCGCTCTACAGAGCATATACAAACAGCTACATCATGCATTGTCTATTCCTAAGTCACGATCTTCACCCGCCCACATATCCCGTCCCTCCTCCGGGCTCTTCTCCTTCATCAAGCTCACCCGAACCACCCCGCCCGCTGCGTCTCCGCGCCCACCAAAGGGGCATGGACGACACACCCTTTGTGTGCGACGTGGTGCGCAACGCTTCAAGGACCTTGGAGCGTTTCTTCCGCCAGGAGGCTCTCAAGAACAAGGACTCGCCCCTGCATATCCCCTTTTTGGCGAGCTTGCAGGGTGTGGAGAGGGAGATTGAGACTAGGCGGGGCAGTGGGTTGGTCGACTATGAAGAGTTCCGAAGGGCTGTTGTCGAAGAGAATCTTAAGTTTTTGGAGTGTTGGTTGGATTGGGTCAGCTTCTAGTGGTAGTTGAGGTCCTTGCGTTAGGTATCTTGGAGTTTTGAGGTGAAGCGACTATGGCTGGAAAAGTGTGGATTTTCCGGGTGTACGATTATGGTTTAGGGTGTAATGATACCATTTCGACATTGATTGGCATGGGTGTTTAAAACGAAGCATGTATCAGTAGTCGTCCTAGCCCGGAACGACATTGATTGGTATCATAATGCAGCACAATTGCCGTGGGAATGATGTCTATTAAAGCTTCGCTCTCTTCACTGAATTCTTCTAAGGTAGTACTACCATCGCCGCCCGCATCCTGTCCTGCTCGTGTAATTAGACCCAGAAGGTCACTTCTTCCATGGTAGAATGCTCTCAATCCGTGTCCTCCACCTGATGAGAGATCATAAGCTCCGGATCGGGGTCATCATCTGCGTAGAAGTTTGGCTTCGGCGGCGGCACGCTGGGCTTCGGAGGCGAAGACCTCCCAATCCTGATAGCGGACCTCGACACCTCTTCCTCCTCATCCATGCTCTCCCTTCGTATACTCTCATCCTCGCTGTCCATATCCACCAATTTCTCCTTTCCTTTGCCCTTCCCTTTCCGCCTGACTCCTAGGGCATCCCTCAAGACCTCGCTGCCCTGGCTGAAGGCCTCCAGCTCGGCACCCACCGCACAAACTAGCAGATTCCAATTCCTGCCCTGTGCAAATTCCAGCTTCTCTTCCAACCACTCTATGGTCTTGTCCATCTTTTCCAGCACCTTCTCTGCTCCCCCGTTCCCAGCGCGACTCGCATGCGCCATGTAATCTCTCAACTCCGCCTCAAAGGCGACAACCTTCCTCACCACGCTCTCCCATAGCACAGCACCCTCATCCAAGGCCGCGCGATCGATGTCAACTTCTTGACATTTCTCAGCAAGACGCGTGTGCTCGTCATGCCAGTATTCCTGCGCCATCTGTAGGGTGCGGCGTTTGGGCGCGAGGGAAAGAAAGGGTGCCGTCGTAAGCGGGACGTGGTTCGTTGACGGGGGCCGGGCAAGGAAGGAGGCTATTTCATCGTCGAGGAGGGACAAGGAGGTTTTGTAGGTGGAGAGCTTGGCTTCGAGGGAGTTTTGGCCGTCGGCTATTTCGTTCATGATACGTCTATGCCGGGCTTTCATCGTGTAGAGTTCCTCCTCCTTGAGCCTGATTTCCGCCTCCAGTTTTGAGGCTTCGGATTGTAGTTGCTGCGTGCGGGAGGTGGAGTTGTGGCTGGCGTCCGAAATGTCTTGTATCTTCTTCGCCAGACGAGCGCGCTTCGTAGTCCAATGGTCTGTTTTCTCGACGATGGAATGAAGGGCCTGCAAATCGGCGTCCAGGATATCGAGCTCGTCCGCTTTTGTGCGGGCGAGTTGCTGGATGCGGCGGGTAATTTGGCGGCGGGCTGTGTTTAGAGTGGGTTTCTTCTTCGTCGTGGGAAAGCAGCTGGGGCCGTGCTCATCGTACGCGGAGGCGGAAGCAGTGCTGCCTATCGAAGTACCACGTAGGCTGTTGACTGTTGGGGTTGTGCTGCCGTTGGATATGGCGTCGTCTTGCTGGGCGTTATCGCCGCCTGCAAGCCCACCCATCAGGCCGTCGGCCTGGGCGTCGAGGAGCTCCTGGAGCTGTTGCTCCAGATGGCGTGCTCGGCGCTGGAGGGCTAGGAGGTCGTCGGGCACGCGGGCCGGTGGGGACAGCTTCGTGGTAGGCGCATTCCATAATATCGTCGATGCTATGGGAGGAGGTATTCGTGGGCTCGAAGAAGGGGAGCGGTATGGTCGAAGCTCGTGCTCATGCGCATGTGCATGTGCATCTTCGAACGAGTCGCGGAATCTGGTCGGAGAGAGGGAGCCGAGGACCGAGTTGAAGAGTGACATGTTGTTGCTATGTTGGGTCTATCAATGGCCGCGTGGAGCTGAGGTGCAGAGCTGGCAGAGCTGGCAGAGCTCAAAGCTGCGCAAGTGTCTTGGTGGCCTCGAAGAGCTGGTGGTCGATACCTTGAAGAAAGCAGGTGGACGAATCAAAAGCGGCGGAGGTCGTTAGTCAGCGAGCCCGTGAGGGATGCTGGCGCATGACGTCGGCAGCTGAAGAAGGCCTGGTAATACACAACGCGCATGACCCCGGATCCATTCAAAGCACAAGCAGCAATCGGCGACGAAAGCATACGACGGTCCATGCCAAGCCGAGTGAAGAGAACAGCAAGCGTTGAGAGGCATGGATCGTGGATATGGTTGCGATGACTAAGCCTCCGCTCGCTTATCCGCACTAGCAGAAACTCTTGGCAGCCCACCTTCACACCCGAAAATTAACAGACGACGCTGAGCATCGCGAACAGTACCACTACCCGCACTAGCCCACACCGTGAGTCCTCCTCCAGCTCTCGAATCATCTCCATGCGTGTTTGCTGACGTTTCCATTTTCAGCAGCCCAAAACCCCGACATACAACATGGCTGATTCCGGACGCGGTGGATTCGGCTCTCGCGGCGATCGTGGAGGCCCCCGGGGCCGTGGTGGACGTGGACGAGGCCGCCGTGGTGGAGGCAAGAGCGACGTATGGATACAATAGCAAAGGCGCACATGAATCATGGGAGTTGACAATGGCACAGGAGAAGGAGTGGCAGCCCGTCACCAAGCTCGGTCGTCTCGTCAAGGCCGGCAAGATCAAGAGCATGGAGGAAATGTACGTTTCTCAAGAAACCCCCATCGAGTTGCTGCGATATGGGCACTGATACCGCCACAGCTACCTTCACTCCCTCCCCATCAAGGAGTACCAGATCGTCGACTTCTTCCTCCCCAAGCTCAAGGACGAAGTCATGAAGATCAAGCCCGTCCAGAAGCAGACGCGCGCCGGTCAGCGTACCCGCTTCAAGGCCATCGTCGTCATCGGTGACTCGGAGGGCCACATCGGTCTCGGCATCAAGACGAGCAAGGAAGTCGCGACCGCCATCCGCGCTGCTATCATCATCGCCAAGCTGAGCGTCGTGCCCATCCGAAGAGGCTACTGGGGTACCAACCTCGGTGAGCCCCACTCCCTGCCCACAAAGGAGAGCGGAAAGTGCGGCTCCGTCACCGTCCGTCTCATCCCTGCGCCCCGCGGTACCGGTCTCGTCGCTTCGCCCGCCGTCAAGCGTCTGTTGCAGCTTGCTGGTGTGCAGGATGTCTACACTGCGTCTGCCGGTTCCACCAAGACGCTTGAGAATACCCTCAAGGCTACCTTCGTCGCCGTCGCCAACACGTACGGCTTCTTGACACCCAACCTCTGGAAGGAGACGAAGCTGATCCGCAGCCCGCTGGAGGAGTATAGCGATGTGCTGCGTGAGGGCAAGAGGTACTAAGCGTATGGGGTCCAAGGGTGAGGTGGGTCTTTTTCTGGCATGCACGGTTTCCATCATGGCGTGAGGCAATGCATTCGGGGCTCACTAGGTCATCTAGTATGAAAATGGCATACATTCCAATGGATATTCTCCCCATGTTACGTGCGTGAGACGGCTATGAAAGACAACATCTATCAGGAAACGCGAAGTCAACCTCATAACTAAACAATCAGTGGGGGTTTTTCAAGGGTGGGCCAGGAGAAGTGCAAGCAGCCCGCAGCTGAGTGCACAAGATATGATTGAGGCAGGAGACCAGCAAAGTGCATATCGCAATGCGGATATCAGGGAGGTGACAAGTCGAGAGAAGCAGTCTGAGAGCACAACAATCAAAAGATGAGTCCCGAGCTTGTTCTCACGACCTGCTATACCCTCTTTTCTACGTGTACCGTTGTGCTGCCCCAAAACGTGCTTCGTTGCTAATGTGCTGACGAACGAAGCACCAGCACAACAGATGCGGTGACGATATATCGCCCGTGATCATCATTCCAAACCAGCGGCCCATAATTCACCATGAGAATACACTCTTGCCTCCCGCGTCAAATATGCTCCTCATCGAGCGAGGTATGCATGTAAGGTATGTTTGTGTGTGCCATATTGCGGGTGACGCAAGCACCAAACACAGTAAAGAACACAGTAACTTGCCATACCCTACGGTACACAAAAATCGAGCGAGGTATATGTGCTGCTCGACCATATGAGCATGTCAACCGCAACGACATACGAGCAACACAAATGTGAGCGTCCGAACCTCGTCTCATGCTCCAACCGGTCATGCTCCAACCTCTCATACCGTCTGCCCAGTCGAAAGAGCTGCATCCCCAATCAATGTAGACACACGAACGCACGGTGTGGGTGTCTTCAATTGCGAGTACTCCGAAGGCCACCTGCGTCGCTCGACGAAAGCGCCAGGCGCACGTGGGCATAGTCAGCGAGCAGACTGTTTGCCTCCTGTAGGATCCTCTTCGCCACCGCTTTCTCCACACTGGAACTAAGATCCAATCGTGGTAGAGTGAGCACTGTGAGCGGATGTAGACCTCCGCTTCGAGGCGTGCTTTTCTCCACAGGAGCTGTGTACGTTCCCGCAAAACATTTGCTCGAGCTAGTAGGAGGTACTGCAGCCACAGAGAAAGACGGGGAGAAAGGCGGCCTCGACAACCGACCATATTCCGGATCATGGCGAGATGAGCGGCGCGGGTGAGATGTATGGGCCGTAGAAGGTAGCGGAGCAGCGGACCAACCACTGCTGTTACGTTGATGAAGAGAGCCCATCTTGACTTTGAATTAGCTGCGTTCTCTCTAATTGATTCCTAAGCTCTGCATACCTGATCTAGGATGATCGCTCGAGTAGGTGGATCCTGGTACGGATTGAAGACCTGAGCGGCTGCATCTTGATATACAGTGGGAACTGAGTTAGACGTCCCTGCAGCTGGGGGATTGTAGACAGGAGCAACAGCGCAGCCGTAACGGTTCCAGCCTTGATCTGTATACAGACGCTGATGGCGGCGCAAGTCAATGTGCTCCTGCTCAACCGCCAGCGATTGTCGACGTTTCTTGCCCAGAGAAAGTATGATTTCCGTCTTTTCCAAAGCTCTAATCAGGTTGAAGCCATCATGGCCAGTACCAGCTTCATATTCGTCGAGCTCCTTCTGTATATCTTTGACCTGTCTTCGTACTTTGTTCCTGTCCTTGAAGTGGTTGTGGCCCTCGAACATAACCCAGACATCGAAGGGGGACTTGTAAGTAGGGAGCTGGATCGTGCGATTGTCAACATCATGACGTGCCTCTGCCTTGATGCGCACGGGAAACTCAAACGGAGGGCTGAAGCGGCGGATGGCATGAGTCTCCAGCGGCGGTATCTCCTGCTGGATCGGAGAAGGTATGTCAGGAACTGATGCAGGAGCAATCTCAGGCCCCTGATCGGCCTTTATCACTGGAGCAAACCCAGGCGCAGGAGTAGCAGGATACCGCTCTGGAAATGCAGCCCGAAAGAAAGCAACCACGCGCTCCTCATTGCGCATGGGAGTATCCTGACTTGATGAAATGTACGCCAACTGAGGCGGTGGACTTGGACCCAATGCATCAGCTTCCTCCCTTCGGGAGCGCTTCGTCTCATTGACGAGATTGGGTGAGGCCGGGTCGACCTTGAAGCGTGGTACCTCGCGCGGCGGAGAGGGCGAGTGAGGGCGCTTAAGTCCGATTTTGGGCCCTACGGCTTCCTCTGCAACTTCCCGGATCAGTACGCTGAAACAGTACAGGATCACTGGGAGCGGCTCACCTTCGCCCCCCTCAGACCCTGGTTCTGCCTGAGCCCCGGCGCCAACCCTTAACGGCAGTGACACCGAACCAGGTGGCAACTGGGGTAGCTCACCAGAGCTACCGCCAGCTCCACCCAGCTGCGCGCCTTCGAAAGTGAGAGCAGTGACCTCGACAATGTGCTGCTCATCTGGCTGACACGGAGGACCCTCAAGGGGCGCCGACGTATCGCGACTGCTCATTTTGCACGGTGTCTGCGGAGTGTCAGTCGCGCTCATGGCTGATGTTGTTGATAGTTAAGAGGCTGAAAGCGAGGCCCCAGGGATGAGGGGGGAGCTTTGTACACAGGTGGGAGGGTCGTGGATTCCTGTCCTGAGTGTGCCAAGCACCGGCCACTCATTTCACGGCAAGAGCGTTTGCCATGACGCAATGTGTCGAGAATGGGATAATTCGCCAACTATGGCCCTCACAGTGCATGCTGCTATACTGCTGCTGCCTGTGTAAGGGGTGCAATGCTTTGCACACTCCACGGTAGCGCGTCGCGCATGCCTCGAGGTGCAACGAGCCACATTGAACGAAGACAAGGCGCAAAGTCAGAAGAGAGGGCGCAGGAGCGCAGGCCCAATATCCCATTCAGTCCCTTCCAACTTCCAACAGCAATAGTTGCTCCGATTCAATCTCTTATACTATGCCTCCAAGCACCCCCATGCTATAGTCATCCCATTTAAAAAAAAACCCCCCATAATGGTCATGGCTCGTAAAAGCCCAAAGTAAACAAAGTGGTATATATAGAAAGACATGGTGGAGCGAATGTAGCCTTCTTTTGGCCGAAGCCTGCCGGAGCGGAGGTCAGGCAGATGGTCCGAGGTATGAAAGGGGTATTGTAGCGAATGTTGATAAGTGATGCCCTCGGATAAGAATAAAGAGGATAAACATGTTAAAAGACATTCCAGCACAAGACATTACAACGTCAGGTACAGGTAAAATGGTAGAAAAGGAAAAGAATATGCTCATTTTACACCACCAAAGGAAAGAAGGCATCCACGGGGTTCCAGAACGCCAGGGCATGGGTACACATAGCCCGGAAATCTGAACGCGCTTGTACGTAGAAGGACGAAGACGAAGAAGATCTGGCAAATCCATATGAAGGCAAGAGGTCGTTTCGAATCGAGAATCGCTTGTTCACCCGCTGACTCGTCTTCGGCGGCCTCGGCTGCCTCCCTCTGGCCGTTGCGCTAGGACGTCTCGCAGTTGAGGGTCATCTTTATCTTTGTCGACGTGGTGAACTCGGACATGTCTATGATGATAATCAGTAAAGGACCGTTGTAATCGGGTGAGCCGATCAAGACGCACCTTTGTAAGTTGTCTGGTCTCGGATACTTATGTTCTCGATCGGGGCAAAATGGACACACGTAGCCGGGAGAAGAATGCACGAGTCCATGACGGATCATCTCATTCTTCCGCTTGAAACCTTTCCCGCCTTCAGCTCGAGGGCATCCAGTGACGGGACAGAAGTGCGGCCGCGTTTGTGAGTGAACATTTGCATGCGAGCTGGGAATAGTATTAGTGTGAAGCATGAAGGGGATGTGTAATATGCGCTTACTTCAATAGATACTGTGTCTGAAACGGAGGGGCGTTACAGCCAGGGTGATCGCACCTGAAGCCGCCAGAGCCATGTGACGGTATATGTTGAATGTTTGGCCCGACGGGTAGAGGCAATGTTCGTGACGACAATGCACTATCAATGCTCAAGCGACCTGCTCTTGTTTCGATAGGCGTGGGCTGTGATCCAGGACTGAGACCATCGGCGCTGTGATAGCTGTTATCTGTTGTTGCAGAGTGGATGGTGGCCGCGTAAGGTCCCGTCTCCGAAGCCTGGGAGGGTCTGCGTGGGCTGAACAGTGTCAAGGGCTGACCTGACCTGAGAAAGAGGTCGCCAGAGCCGCCACTGCCTGCGGGAGAACTAGCACTGAGTGGGAAGTTGCTCCCCGGTGACAGTGAGCTGATTGATAACGTGCGGCTGACTGTTGTTGGCGACTGGCCGACGGACGATATTGACTGTCGATGCGGGTAATTCTGTCGGTTTGATTCCTGTTCTTGCCTCGCTGTGTCTGCAATATCGCTGATATGCCGAAACGAGGGCAGCGATTGTGTTTGGCTAGGGGAAGTTGCGCCTCCATCTTGTGGAGGTGATGACGGGGTTTGCAGTTTGGGTAGGTCGTGGCTAGGCGATGATCCCCTCGGTCTTGATATTGTTGGAAGAACAGGCGATGCTGTGGCAGTGACTGGTCTGGAATATCCATTCGCGATGGAGCCGTGCCGCTGTGCAGTAAGGATTGGCGAAGAGATCTGAGGTGTTGGAGCAGTGCTGGTGGGTGACCTGGCGTCTGTGCTTGCTATCCCGTTCTGCGTACCGTTTGTCAGCGGTGTCGTAGATGAGTGCTGGGTTGGAGGCGCTTCGGCGCTGGCGGCGCTTTGCTCCTGTGTGTCTGGCTCTACAACAGAGTCCCGATGGAATGGCGGAGGTGGGGGTTTGAAGGCGGGAAACTGCGTTGTCGAAGGGTTTGGCGTGCTGAGAGCATCTTGTGCTATCTTGGGTAGATCCATAGATTGAGACTCGGGTGACGTTGTTTGATTTGGCCGGGTCTCTGGCACAACATGGTCCGCGACGGTGGGACCGTCCATATCGTCCTCGTCCTCGTCCACCTCCGAACCAGAACCAGAGTCGATTGGGCGTTCACCAGCTACTCGTGCAATGTCTAGTTGGTTCGGGGCCATAACCCGAAGGAGCACAAAGTCCCCCTGGCTGGGTCGGGCCTTTCTCCGATTAGACTTTTTGCGTCTTCGAGAGTTGGGTGAACTGACGTTCTGTGGAGTGGAAGAGATGCAAATCTGGTGCGTCACGATCGGAGGCGGTGAGGGGGACGGCGTCGCTCTGGGTCTGAACGGCTTGAGACCTGGGGATCGTGGGAAGGCGTCGTCTTCTTCGTAGTATAGTGACATATGTCACTCCACGAGGCCGCAGAGCCTCAGACAACGGTAGGATAACGATAGGCAGGGATGCGTAAAGATACACTATCTATCCCCGCAAGCCTCCAACAAGACGGATAAGTCGTCACCCGTGGATAGGCCTGAGTACCGGGGAGGGAAAAGGACGGGACCAGGCTGCGATGGGTCTGAAGGGCGGTCAGCACGGTCATGTGCAACTTGGTGGATACGGCCAGGGCCATGTATCGAGGCATGAGAAAGAAAGAGGGGACGACAGAAACGGTGAGGCTCTCCCCGAGCGTCGACATTACTAGCGCTGCTGGGCGTGGCCGTTGCAGTGAGCACGAGCTCTCCAGACTTGCAACGGAGGCCGGCTATCCCCCTCCCCTGTACCCCAGACGAGCGGGGAAGGCGCTATGGGAGTTACATTTGATTGATTGCAGATACATAGGGTGCTGTGCGAAACAAGAAGGAGACTCCAGCTGTGGGGAGGAGAGGGGATTATGCGGCAGACAGACAAGGAGAGGCGCGCGAGCCAGCAGTGGGATGCGGCTCTGCTTGGAAACATACCCGAGTGCGACGACCAGCTTTCAGCCTCAAAGCGGTGCGTGTTGGAGCGGGTGCCGATCTCAAACGAAACTCAACCAAGGCGCTGGCTCTACGAACGCATGGGGAAGACGATCTTAGGGCCCGTCTGTGCCCGCGGTGCTCTGGACGATGGGGAATTGATTGTGTTGCGGTGCCTCGAGGCAGGCCAACAGCTCGGCGCGCTGGCTGACGGAGGACCTGCTGCGCGCTGCTGCTGGCGGTGGGGGTCCCTTCGAATCGGTTTGACGCCCGCCGTCGCCCGTCGCCCGTCGCCCGTCGCCCGTCGCCCGTTGCTATCGGCGAGGCTGTGCGGTGCGAGGCCGTGGGACAGAGGGCGTGCAGCTCGAGGGCGCGCAGCTCCAGGGGCGAGGGAGAGCGCGCGCGCGATGGGGTGGAGAGACGGCCGGACGGTGAAGGGGAGCAAGCAGGACAGGAGCCATCAGCGAGGCCGCCGCAGACCCTTGAAGGAGCTCTTCACAAGCCTGAGAGGCGCAGCGGGTAGGTCCAGCACGCTTACCTGCACCCATCACGCATCAGGGCCGCTGGTGGGTTCGCGGCTCTCTCATCAGCCTCACTCGGCCTCGCCAAATGGCCTCGCGCGCTGCCACTGGGCCAGCTGCAGCTTGGGGGGAGCTTGCAGGCACGGTTCGCCTGGCCGCCCGTGTGCCCGTGTGCCCGCGCTGCCGTCTTGCCCTGCTTTCTCAACCCTGAGGAGGTTGCAAGGTGCCGCGTTCGGGCTAGCCCCCTCGCGGCCAGCTCCCCGTCGAGAACAAAGGACGATCCCCCAGCCGGCCTGTTGTCCGCGCATCTGGCCCGTCGTGGGCGGGATGCAGCCAGACATCTTGGGTACCTCGCGGCAAGGCGGCTTCGTGCTCTTGGAGACTCTTTGAGACTCTCTGAGATGGCACCTCTTCGACCTGGGCAAGCTGTCGTGTTTCTCACGGCCGGTCGCGCTTTCCAATCGAGTCCGCCCACCGCCAAACCCCGCACTGCCAGCGACCCCGACCCCGACAGGCATTCACACCACACATTCCCCATTGAGGGTCGTCCGAATAGATTAAATCCTCCCAGAGGCTCGCCTTTCCAGCTACCTGTTCCTATGTACCTGCCCTGCCAGTAACGCTGCTGCTCTATACAGGAAGCTGCTGGTCGCCATGCCTGCTGTCTCATACGAAAGATGCAATGCAACGCGCACCCTCGATTCACCCCAACCCTCTCGTCCACTGCTGCTGCTGCTGCTGCCTCCTCGCCCACCCCGCCGACGCCCGCCCGGCCCCCTTGCCTCCTATCGTACAGCCCTCTGA